>DVXP01000443.1:0-20604 GCA_018235645.1 Junonia grisea | reverse complement strand
AAATTAAAACATAACACTCTGTACTAAAAAAGGATTATTAAAATTATGCCCAACGAAGTGGGCACGGGTCAGCTAGTCACCATATAACTTCGTCTAAGCCATGGAACAAAGCCATCGACACTAGATAGCCATCAGTACGAGGAGCATAATTATCTCGACGCTCTTCAAATACGTGACAGTGGGGTGAAAATACGTGCGCTGAATTTATTAAAACCTTAGACACCAGCCAATAGTTCATCAATACTTGGTGCATATGTATGGTACTGTATATTAATATTTCATTTATCATTTCCATATAATATTTAGAATCATAAAAAACGGGTTTTAAAATCGTTCTTTTAAAATGCAGTGTCTGCAATATTTTCGCATCAATCAATAGTTTGATGGAGTTTAACGAACACAATTCTGAAGCTGAATCATTTTTTTCATGAAGATATTAAATAATCATAGCAAGAATCGTTTGTGTACTTCGAGAAAAAAACTATAAAACGGTCCTTTAAAATACGGTACAGCTGCCTTATCAACCTATGACTGACGTTGAAAAGATCGTACATAAGGTCGAGTTTCGTAAGTCATAAAGTCGAACAGTTTCCATCAGTCTGCTGTGTTGGTGATGTCGATCGATTGGACACATGGGTGGACAGTTTTTACTCTTTCATTTCCCGAAATAGATTGCTTTATAACATTTAGCCTGTGCAACCTGCAGTTTCATTAAATTCTTCCAGTTGTGTCCACATGACGTTTTATGGACAGACACAATAAAAAAGGGTTTTGGGCCTTTTTGGTGCAGTTGTGACGTTGTACATGATTTTTTACGGTCACTTTAAAATGCTTTTTGGCTTTTTACGTGGCATAGGCGAAATAGTATAACATGCTCAATACAAACCAAAATTAAATTAAATTAGTTTTCAACTGAAAATTGGCTGACACTAAGCGTGACAGAGTGTAATGTCGATGTCAAGCATGTCTTTCTGCAACTTCATATTTAGGTGACTTCCTGTTGTCACATTGTCGTTAAATGTAGCTTAAACATGAAAACGAAATAGTTATGGTTCAGACACGAAGCGAGTGATAATTTTATAACATGTTTAGTAGCTTTTGCTAGCGGTTTCGATAGCGCCATTACACCCCTATAATGTCTTATGTTTTTGTAATTCTTAAAGAATGTCTAAATTTTCCATGTCTTTCAACCCAATTGAAATGCACGCAGATATTCAGACATTTGAGTACCTATTCGACTGTTGGTACATAAATAAAACGAATATATTGTTTTATAAGTAAAAAAATTGGGCTTAAAGCAATCTAATACGTATGTTATTTCTCTCCATTTATACACCAATACATTAGAACATCCTGCCATACTTCAAGACAAACAAACACACATTAAGATACTAAACACAACAATACATTATCGCCAACCCGTTAAACCAGTACCTTCAGCTGTGATATCTTCGCCTCTATTCCCGTATACATTTAATTACGGACATTACTCAGCGCAGTCTGCAGTGCAGGCCCCTGGGGACTTACAACGCATGTGATGCACCATCGTAAAAAATACTACGCCCCGGACGACGGTTTAATGCTGCGGTTTTTATACTGTTGTGAGGATTAAACGTACAATATACGCTGCACTGTGTACGTAAATTTTTATACTCGTAAATAATTACGTGTTGCACACAAAAGTGTGAAGTTCGCACCGTCTGAATGTCCTGTGCGAATTTCACGCTTTCACCGACGCGTCCGAGAGATGTGACCCCGTTAGAAATAACAGATTACCATTTGTTTTATGAAATGCTTTTAGAAAGATGCGTCAAAAAGATTCTTTGAATACAATGTTTGCACTTTTTAAATTCAATTAAAACTCCAAGATTGTTTGCGTTAGGTAAACATTGACGTTTAATTCCATTAGACGTTTTCTTGCAACTTTGCACATCTTCCCTACAGTATTATGATAATTGAATATAGAAGACGCTACTGGAGCAAAAAATGTACTTGTATTAGAACGAGAAGTCAGTATCATATTGATTTTACACATACCTTAAGGGTACGCTCCAGAACAAACTCACTTACATTTAATGTCTAAATAACAACTCAAATCAACATCGAATCATACAAATTGAGACATAAGAATTTCAATTCAGCATTAGTACAGAGTTAGACACATAAGCATATTGTCAATAGAGTCTACTATTAAATCTACGAAATTGACGCACCAAGACATCACATTGTATCTTACAGACGCAGATGGTTTTGATACCATTTCATTTTATTCACAAAAGATAAAGTTGACAATTGTAATACACAATACTGCGGTTACCAAAAGCAGAGCGAAGGGATTTCAGTCTGTCAAATTAAAAGCGACACAGCTTTTTCGTTACAAAAAGCAACAAAGACCCGTCGCAGTCTTCCTCAGTGGAGTATCTCGGAAACCATTGTACGTAGTTTTTGCTGCTAAATTCCTTCACACGTAAACGTTTTGTTATGCTGCGTAAAGCATTTTTTATTTGATACAGTACATTTAATTTATACGTATGTATTGATTAAATTGGAAGCGTTGTTCCTGATTTTTTCAATGCTTTTTCAATGTAAGGATAGGTACTATCATGTTTTTAAGAGCCTTATTTTCCTGAGAATAAATAGTAAGTAGTTAGAAAAACGTAGGTACTAGGTACCAACTGCGTATCTGGAAAAATATTTTTATTGATGTTGTTTAGGTAGCGGAAGTTCCAAACGTGAGCTAGATTTATACGAACAACTTTTTATTTTTATGCTCTCTTTCGTAGATAGTTTGACATAACAAACTAACTTTAACCCGGGTAAGGAAATATAACTTATTATAGGTACGCTTTCAGGGATTACGTAAGTGATATTAAATTCTGAATTCAATAATTTCCGAACATTTCAATTTGCTCTAAAATATAATAAATTACATTGGCCATATAAAATATAATAATAAACAGCGGAAACGCAATAGTTTTTCGCATAATCTCAGCGGACATCGCAGTCATTAAACCGTCCACTCGGGAACGGTGGATCCTCAAGTGCAAACGTTTCGAGTTATCGTGCAGCGCTCAAATGTTAATTAAACACTCGTATTATACAACTACCTGGGAATGATTTAATCCTGTTCCTTTCGATAGATTTAAATGACAGTGTTCTCACTGAAATCGTACCGCCTTCACAAAATATACTATATGCAATAAGTGAAAAGTATTTAACGCATAATTTATTAATTATACATGCAATATAAAAGTTTTTTACATAATCTCAGCGGACATCGCACAGAGTCATTAAACCGTCCACCCGGGAACGGTGGATCCTCGAGCGCAAACTCTGCGAGTTATCCTGCAACGCTGAAATGTTAATTAAACACTCGCATTATACAACTACCCGGGAACGTTTTAACCCCGTTGCTTTTGACTTATTTAAATAAGGGTATTATCGTTAGTTCATCCCAGTTTATATAAGCCTTACCTATAATAAATAAATTCCAGACAACCGAAAGCAAAATTAATATATAGTTTTTGTCCACGACTCTGCCTGCGTGAATATTTATTGCTGTCAGGAAGAGGTATGTTGCCCCTCATTCACGACGATCGGTTCATTAGTCATGGCGTGAAAGTGAAACAAATTCACTTTCGCATTATAATAATAAGTATAATACATAATTACAAATAATGTGACGAGTATTATCCTGCAGCACTAAAATATTAATATATTAATTTATACCTATTTTATTAAGTTACGCGCTAAAGTTTTAACCCCGTTCATTTACAAAGATTTAAATAAGTATTTTCTCGCAGAAATTATTACACCATCCGCAATATACATACGCTGTAATCATTCAAACCTAGTCTTATTTAACACAGTATTAATTATAAAAAAAAAAACAAGTTTTTCTCATAATCTCAGCATCTCACAAAGCGTGCCATTAAATCCAACGGGAACAGAGTCCTAGTAACGAGTGTTATCCTGCTCTGAAATGTTAATTGAATACTCCTGCTATAAAACTACAGAGCTCTGGCCCAGTTACCGTTCCGTACAATGACCATTTACATTACTAATTACTGTTGACTTGTTAACTTTACTTGTTCTGTTTTAATTATTTTTTTTTTTATAAAAAAAGTAGGCGTAGTATTGTTTTGTTTTTTTTTTCGCGTAAGTTTATTTACGTAACTGTGTAACAACAAAAAATAATTACTGCAGGAGGTCAATGGTCCTAGATAATGTTATTCAAACATTCGTATAGCCCTGATCTGTCCTGAGTATATTAAATAACAAGTGAGTAGTTTAAATAACAATATAATATTTTGGATTGACTAATTTTGGATTATTGAAACACTGACTAAGACAAATAACATCACGAATCGAGGCCGTATTATAAAACAAGTATAACAATAATTTGTATAAGTTTTAAATAAAACGATAACTTTTTATTTCAAACTGTCATATTTCAGAACAAATCACGATTTAGCCAATCCTGACCAGCTCACTGAAATATGAAATACGTTTCGGAACATATCCATTGTCTAAGTCTCGAGGACCGCAATTTAATTTAACGCTAGTGTTTTAATTAATTTAATGCGCTATGTATATTCCACCGCTCACAATTCTCGTGCAAAGTTCTGATATAACCGTTTCAGTCATGCCAGTGTTCACCGCAAGCGCTCAGACCGACGATATACAGCACCAGTTGAAATGATTAATACGGCTCATAAAACACACAAACAACATAATTATCTAACATGAGTTAGAATTTTTAGCTATCGCGACACTAAAGGCCTAAGTCAAAAATTAAAAAAAAAAAAAACTTTGTAAACATAAATATCATAACTTATATATACGTACTAAAGTATAGTCGTATACACTTGGTGACAATAAAAACAAATTATTGCAAAAAGCACTCCAACGCGATAGTGCAAGTTACACTCCCGTTAATTTCAGTTTTAACATCAGCAGCACAACGTTCGCGTAGTGAAAATAAAAAAAAATGCTCGAGCAATCGTTAAAACCTTTGTCCTCATTCCGGATAACCGTATCCTGCGGGATATAACGATGCTCTTAAGCCCGCAGACTGTTGTTGCGCTCCAGGAACTTTATAAGAGCGATTGAATCGAATGTGGATATAAAAATTGGAACAAGACCGTTGAGAAATGTGTGCATTCTGACTTCGAAGTAAAAATAATACAGCATGTGTGTTGTTCGTGTAAAAATCTGCGGTTATGTTTACAATACCATGCAGTTGTATGCTATTTGCTTTCGGTTGGTTGGAATTAAAATATATAAGTAACGGTTAGTTTGGGTTGGGAGATTAGACACGACACCTATAATCTTCGACACCTATGTACAGTGTACCAGTAACCTCGTCGTCAGCCAATCGCAATCCACTGCTGGACATAGGCCTCCCCAAGTTTGTACCAGTAACCTATTCAGACGTAATTCTAAAATGAAGTTTATGTAAATGAGCGATGCTCAGAATATCCAGCTTGACTCAAATTTTGCAATTGTTAGTTCGTTTATCGAGTTAAACATCTTCACATTCATTTACCACGACCGCATGATACAAGTAGAATAACAAACGTTGAGGCAAAATAAATATATCTCTTTTATATGCATTTATCTCGTAGACTGTGCAGTAAGTGCGACTCTATCAGAAGGCAGAATATTGGCACCTTCACAACGAATACACAAATCTGCTATTATAAATAATCAAATCGGTATTATGATAAAAACAAAAACTTCATTATAAATCCGTATAGTACCAAGATAATGTTATGAATCAATAAATTCAGTATATCCTTTTGTTAAATGTACATTTTGCCAATTCCCAATTTTGCCAATGTAAATACACATAATCCGTATGCAGTCGTTCCAGATAGTAGCCTTATAGCCTAAATACTATGGATGAAATGAGGTCGAATCTTCTGGTTCAAATAGTTCACGTCATAGTGTGCCAAAAATAATTGATCCAATTGTAGACCATTTTCAAATTAATTTAAACCAATCACATATTGCTAGCAATTGAATTTTTTATTGCTCCAGCTTTCAAGTGCTTATTTTTTTCAGTTCTGAATATCGGAGGCACTTATTGAAAAAGTGCCTTTTAGGATATCTTCTTTTATTTATAACATAACATAAAAAGAAGATTGAATAAAATCTTTCGTGCATTTGAATATATTAAATCGATAAAAGATCGATTCGTTTAGTCTACCGTGATTAAATAAAAGTTTTAGTACATCACGATGATATTTTATTAATTGCAAGAGATTATTTCGTTACGAAAGTTCTGCAATTAGATTGATATTCATCAGTACATAAAATCACTAAAAATCAGTTGACATCACCGAAGCCAAAAAAAAGAATACCTCAGAATCTTCGTTTATTTTGTCCCAAAATGTAGTTCCGATATATAAGGAAGAGCAAGTTAACCGAATAATGCACGTTTTTGCGTAGTTACTCAACACGTCAACTTGTTTATATAACGGTGGGGTGCCTTTGAGAAAAACTTCATTCCTACGGGGACGGGTTCAACGACCTTTTTATCGATACGTGTAAATCAGATACGTATGTGATAAGACGACGTGATATGAGAGATTTATTGGTGTTCAATTGTTTGTTTATTATCTTTACTAGTCTTAACTGGTACTAACATACATAAATAGATAATATGTGTGGACTTAAACACGCTTGGATGAAGGGCAAGTTCAATAGAAGATTATTTTTGAATTTCATTATATTTTAACGAGTAAGGCTACCCAATGGCTATATGCCTCACATTTCGTTTCACCAATAGATAAAACAACACAATTTTATACGGGTAAGGCCATGAAACAAAAACAGTCTTTAAAGAACACTTTAAATTCCATGTTTTATTAGTTCACATCTACATTCCGAACACATCTATTCGTTTATTCTTCATTCAATTAATTCTTCATTCATCGTAATTTTTCGCTATCAAAAGCACAATACTAAAACGATCTGTCAATATGAAATAGGAACCGTGTTTTCAGGCGGCGGCCGCTTGTTTGGGCAACTAATGGATTTCGGACATCGGGCCGACACGCGCACGGAGATAACCGAGGGTTGTACACAGAACGAACTGGGAGGTGAAACGTTTGTATACTTTTTTGGTTATTTACCCGAAACGGGATTTTTGGCCGAAACCGAAAATACGACACTAACGACCAGACGAAACGGGATTTTTGGTCGAAAGCGATAAGAATAAGATAAGAATAGCGATTCTGATCCCAGTTTCGAAAACGATACCGAAACCTCTTGTAATACACAAGAGTTAATCCGGGATGCGAGGTAAATATAGAAATTCAGACTTCACTTTTGACTTCGACCAATGTTGACTGACATTCGATTATAATTATTTTGGTACATACCAACGTGCATTAGGGACCTCTAATTGCGAATGATTAATTATTATTATTAATACCTAATTAATGTTAGCGATATTGTCTCTAATGTAATGTGATTATAGTCCCTAACACATGAACAACATAGACTATACCACAAAACGCAGAATAATTTCTATAATTATTATAATCTACAACCGCACCGCACCGCATTCCATGTGGTGTATAAAGCTCCTAATACCAACGATCTGAAAAATAAAACGTCCAGTCGACCGGATATCAGCATTTCATGACCGGCCGTAAAAACCCGGATGAATAGTTCCCAATGTTTTCCTAAGTTAGATCGAACTATAGAATATTAAAACACGAATTTCCACGTTATTTATATTTTACATAGGTAATATTTGAATATTTATATGTTTTGTATTTGTAAAGATTTGTATTGCGCAAAACAATGATTTCGATGTAACATAAATAAATATAAGTTTTTTTTTTTTCGAGTACATATTTACAGCAAAGTATTGAAAAGAAAATTATACTCGAAACGAAGATGTATCAACTCATGTCACAGCCAATTTACACGTATAATCGTAATCGTAATTGTATACGAAACATTAAATAAGATTTTATCATTCAAAAAAAGGAAGAACCGACTTCAAAACACAAAATAAACAAGTTGACCCGAATGTCAAAATTTTTCAAGAAATTTGACATACGATGTAAACAATGGGACCCATCTGAAAATAATTCCTTTAAAACAAAATCCAAACTAGATTCATAAATAACGAAGATTCATTTATGGACATGAAATTCATAAATAATGAAGTTATAACGTCCTCATTTCCAATTGGGTACGTCTTCTTTTGAAGTCAGTTCTCTACTGCTAAAGTCTACTATACATACTTGGGCGCCGGTTCGCCTTCGGCCTCGCACTCGATGATGAAAGGCTTGTCCACCTCCCCGGGCTGCGCTACTTGGAACAGCAGTTCCTCCACCGTCGGTTGCTTGACAATCCGCGGCGGTGACGTCACTGGTCATAAACATGGATTGTTAGACATCTATCATACATTTAAAACGCACTGTGCGAAAGTTATTACTAGAAACCAGATTAGGTAGGTATATGCAATTGCATATTTCAGCCATTTTTTGGTATAATTGCATATTTCACCTAAAAATCGAGAAAAAATGCATATTTTCGGCATACTTGCCTAGCGCTTTTGATTGTTTTGATAACTTAAGATTTTTGACCACTTTTTTTAATTGCCACTAAAACCTCGGAAATTGACTTGATGCCCTTTTTTTGGTTGAGTTTAATATGGTCTCTAGTTATTAGGCATATACCTAACAGTAAAGTAAAAATATTTCTTCTATGATAGAGCATTTATATCATTTAAAATCTTTTGATAGTAGCAGATAGTTTATGTATTAGATTACCTATTGTTTTGTTTACAAAATATTCTTATCAGTTACATTAAATATGTTTATTACTTAACATGAGTACAAGGAAACATTGACATGTCATAAGAAATTAAATCTTAGTTTATGAAATAAATATGAGAATATGAGATTTTGTGCAACATCTCTTTCTAAAAATTTTAAAAATATAAAATGTAAATTTTATCAAAATAAAAATATTAAATAATAGTCAAACCTCTTGATATAGGTAGCATTAAAAAAATAATGTTATAAAGCATATGATGTATTGTTTTCATTGATATGGTATGAATGGAAGCTACATTAAATAGTTGTACATAATTAACTAATAAATTGAATTCTGTACCTATATGGAATATGATTCATGCACAACTTGTTTTTGATTCAACAAATACAATTAATATTTCTTTTTACGCATGGTGTCATCAAGACTAAGCAGCATCCTGGATTGTATTATTGAACTAATCTTTTAACCAACTTCAAAAAGGCGGTTATCAATTTGGTTGGTTTGTTTTTTTATGTTGGTAGACTGATTACTGGAAAATGGCTGGACCGTGAAAATGATTTCGACAATTCATTTTTAGGTTGAAACAGTATGCTCCCCCCATGGTCACATTGTCAAGAAACCTGGATCCGATGATGGGATCCTTGAGAAATTAAGTGGAATTTTATTAAAATTATTAAAAATATTAAAAATTGAGTGGAAAATTGTAGACACCTCTATCGCAATTTAGATTGTTTATAAAGTAGCTTGTGTCATTTACTTATGAAAAGTAGCATTCAATAAAGAGAAACTTATGATGAAGTCAACAAATGGTCAATAGAACTTGTTTAGGTTTAGTTAATGTTTTCTTGCTGATAATTTAAAACTTAAAAGTGTAACATAATATCTTTAAAAAAATAAACAGACTTCAAAGTTAACTAAAAGGCCAATAAAATAATCTTTTTTTCCTACAACATTTTGAAGTCAACATATGGCCTATCCTTTAACCATATAGAAAAATTTATTAAACTTAAACTTCTTTTTTAATAAAGGAAAAGCTTTCAACCATACATGCACAGATCAAACAATAACAGCAATTAAGATTAGCAATGCAAATAAATGACAAAAACTGTAACAATATGTACCAGTATAGCTACTTTATATAATTATCAAGTAACTTTGAAGATATAAATAGTGCTTGACTTAAACTAATGTACTCGGATAATAAAATGTACTTGGTCTATTAAAAACTAGTTTCCATCTATACAGACTTGCCAGTGCCACAATAGTATAAGAAACTAAATTCCAATAGATTAAGTTTTTTTTTTATTATCCGATTTATGAACAGATAAAATTAGATATGAAATTGTATAAGCTTAGTATTAATAAAAAATGAAATTTTATTCATATCAAATAGTTTAAATTTGCATTTCGGTAATAAAAACTGACTGATTAAGTTTACAATTCTTCTACAAAATTAAACAAACCCTCGAAATACACAGGAATAATAATTAAGTAATTAAAATAGGAATACTGTGAAACATTCGGCATAGTGGTTCATTTTCTTAAAAAATGATAGTTGACAAAACTTAGGTACCTAGTTTGATTGTAAATTAGGTACCAAAGTTTTGTTTAGCTTTATTATTCATAAAGCAAACTTAACGTTAAAGTTCCATACAATTTATCATTGTGCTAGGGCTATAAAAACTGAATTACTTTTCCAATACCTACAAGGTTGACGTGTACTTTATTAGAAGTCCATTAAAAGTCTATAGGTTCATTTTTTTATGTTAAATAGTTAAATAGTGGATGTAATTTGTTTGTAAGATATGGGTCTTGTTTGAGTTATAAATAACTTAGTATTGATTAAAATATATTTAGGTAATAAACATTGAGTAAGTATTGTTTATTTTGTTACTTGTTAGTTGATCATTTATCGACAACACCTCTTCGTATTATATAGATACGTGATTCTATGGATTACTTTTAGGTATATATTAAATTCATTTCACAGTATAATTCTTGTAAAAATATATAAAAAAATATGTTATGTTTTTTATTGCTTAACTTTTATAAGTTAAAGAAAAAATTAAAAAACTTAATAAGTGGCCACCATAATGTGAACAGAATTGTTCGAATCTACTTGTGTTTAACATATATCATACAATACATACAAGCAAGAATTGCCCCTAAAAATATTATCACAATTTAAAATTTAAAATGAGGCATAATATATAACTACTTTTTTCACTTTATATACAGAAAAACATGTTTATAACAGACTTCTTAATTGTAATTTTTAAGGTCATAATTATAAGATAAACTTTTTAAAACTTTCAATCTAAAGTATGGACATTTATCATACATTAGATTGGATGTTTTAAAACATTATTAATGAGAACATTATTAATATTTCTTTTTTAGATAAGTAACGGCATTAAGTTGTACAGCTTTTACCATCTGACAGTGATTTACAGTGAGTAAATAATTCATTTTATGAATGGACTTTTTCTGACCATGAATGAAAGTGGATGTGACTTCTAAATGAAATTATATTATTTATTACAACAAAACTAAATGCTATGTACTTTTTTGCCTTGATCCTATAAGATTTTGGAGAAAGTCGTACGTATCAAAGTGCTACAAAATCATAAACACAACATAGCTTTCGGTAGTTTTGCTACAGTCAAAAGTTGAATGAACTTAATAGCGTGAGAAAATCAAGAAGTGATAACAGCACAATCAAGTTCAACACAATGCTTTAAATAGAAAACATATCAAAATACTTACACAGTGCCGCGGCTTGCGACAATATCGCGACGAAACATATTATTCTACTCGATTCCATTATTGCAACACTGCTGTCTCGTAGATCTAATAAGAAATCAAACAAGTCTATTTAGTAAAACTTAAACACTTTTCTCCGGCACACATGTTCACCACACTCGATGATGACCTAATCCAACCGAAGCCCGCAATGACAACACCCACCAAAAATAGTAACAATACAAATGAACCGCGGTCCGGTTGTAACAGAAAGAAATATAAGGTTCAAGTATGATAACGGTAATCCCTTAGCCCTTCGGAGTACACTATTTGACGACCGACCTGGAGCAAAAACACGCACAAACTCACATTTGCAACAGTGGTCGGTAAATCGATAAATTGCATTCGATATCGGCGTCGGATTCAATACACATTAAACATTAATTATTATAAACTTTTTTGTCATGAAATTTACCTATTGAGTCCCTTTTATAAAAGCATCATCGCGGAAAGCCCTAGTAAATTATATTTACAGATTTTAAAGGCGGGGCCTTTGAGATTCTCGTTTCGACAGTGATCAATTCAACTGTTACCTCTACCATAGACAAAAGCTAACGGTGTTCGGCCATGACAATATTTTTTTTTTCGGACAAACTTTGTAATGCCAGCTATACACGTTGGAATTAGAAAATCTGAAAAGTATTTATAGATATAAATAAAAAATGACGTAACTTATAATAAAAACAAAAATTTATTTTTGTTTTCTCATTTATGTTCTTGTGGTTATTATCTATCTTTATATTCGTTTTATTATTGTATCTATTCAAATCAAATAAAAGAAAGACTTCAATATAATTCACAATAAATAGACATTGATTTTTATTAACCGGGAGAAAATTAAAAACATTAGATATAGTTATGCAAATAATTGTCATAAATCATTTTATTTATTTACTTTTATCTATGTGTATGACGGGCCTTGTAAATTATTTGTAGATATATATCTATCTAAATTTTTCTTTGTCTATGGTTTTATTAACAGTTTTTTTAGATTTTGTTTTCAAACCCTTTCTCAAAATAATGTATAAAATATCTACTTTAAAATGTTTCTCACAGACGGCTATGTTTCTTTAATTTTATCTTTATTAAAATGTATTTTTTATAGCTTGAATCACTTGAATGCAGTATGTAGCGTACAGATATAACATACATTTACAAACTTTAAACATTTTCCCGCCAACATTTTAAATTGCAGCTAACTTTTCCATTACAAAATATTAATTTTAATAGGTATTTATTTTTACTATTATGAAAGTTTCTATACCGAAAAATTATTTTGCATCTTAGTTATATTAACTATTTTCTAATTAAAATAAAAAGTTGTCAGTGTCTTACTCATTTATTTTTCTTTTTAGTGATATAAATCAGTCAATATAATCATTTATAAATTTAATATTAGCTTCTCTAAATTTTTTATATGTTATTCAACACGAAATATTGCTTTAAATGCAAAATGGGTATGTAAATTAAAATTAATGGTAAATAGACGTTTAACTATATTTCCAAAAGCACCAGTGGTTTTTTCTTTAGACTTTTTTAAATTATTTATTAAAATCTTATAAACGGTTCGACCAATAAAACCTTAAAGCGATACTAGCTCAGATAGATTTTTTTTTTAAATTTTAATAGACGTTTGCAAAATAATTTATATTTTTTCAGATCATCAACCATCTGATATTAGAAAAAGTCATAGTGCTTATGTGACCAAACATCCTAAATCTCAGTCAAAAGAGGAATGTAAGTCGGATATGAATATATCAAATAAAAACTCGTCAACCTTAGATCAAAATCGGCATTTAATTCATGATGTTTATTATGAATGTCCCAAACACTATAAAAATTATGATTATGATGAAATACCAGTAAAGGACAATATCAGTTTCAATGATCATTCATTTAGTGAAGATCGTGATTCTGGAGAGGACACAAAAGATTCAATCACCAATTTACCATTTGATGAAATAGAAATGAAAATTTTAAAGAAAATGTCTCAAGAACTTCAAACAGAGGATAATTCCATAAGCAGCCTAGATTCTAATATAAAACTCTTTAAGACAACAGTAAATCATATCTTGGATAATTTTTACACTAATATGCAAGACTTTGAGCTCTATAAGAAAAAGTTTAATGAAATATTGGAAAAGAATAAAGACGATTCAGTTGCAGAAATGGAAGATTTTATCAAAGATATTATACAAAATATTGGATCATCAGAGGCGTCCAATTCTGATAGCAAAACCGAAAAAGATCTTAATGAAAATTTTCCTAAACATAATAATTTTATTGGAAATGGTGATTCACACAAAGAAAGGGCATCAAACAGTCTAAATTCAACAATCGAAGCTTTTAAAAATGAAAACTATTTGACAGATTCGACTTTTGAACAAAATAGTTCAAAATTCAATACTGGTGAAAGGAAAAATGAATTTTTAAACATTTTTCTATTGAGTGGTACTCGTTATATCGAGATAAAAATGAATGATCGAAGTCTCTTCTCAGAAATAAATATAAGAGATCAACGTTTAGAAGACATAAAAGAGCTAGCATCAGCTGAAAATATGAAGAAATTACAAGCAAAAAAGTTAGAATTGGAAAACTACGTCAAAGTACAAGACCGTTACATAAAGGATAAAGATATACCGGTAAAAAATTCGAACGCGAAGAAAAATATACATTTAGACGAGGATTTTATTGATAATGATAAAGATGATAACAAATTTTTCATATTCAGAATTTGTAATTACATCTGTCGCAAATTTCGTAAAAACGCTTTTGGTTAATTAAACCATTCAAACAAAAGTTATTGTTTTAATAAATTTATTGACGACTAGATAACATAATACAGGAACAAAATTATCACGTTTCACCATTTTCTTCAAAATTAACAATATAATACCACCTAACCATTGTTATATGTTTACAAAGTTGCATCGCAAATTCTTTCTTCATATGCAAGAAATGAGTTATAATTGGTAAATCTAGCATTATGAAGGCTTGACCATCGATTTCTTCCTGTTTCATTTTATCAGCTATTAGTTTGCAATCTTCAGTAGAGCTGAGATATTCGTATACATCATCAACAGACCAATCAAGAGGATTTCTAGCTAGTTTTGCCTTTCCTTTGATCCAGGTCATAGCTGTATCTTTTTCGAACATTTTGTTATCAGACGGCAAAGGGTCATCCGTGTTAAATTTCAGCTTCTTAAGTTCTGGTTCTTCGGAATCTGAGACGTCTGAAATGTTTTTAGCATCTCTAGAATTGCAACTGCTTTCATTAGTTTCGTTTTCAGTATCGCTGTCCGGAGTGTTTTGTTTCTTGGTTACGCACGAGTTGCTGTAAATGGTTTCTACATCTTTCTTGTTCCAATGTGCTTCTTTCATTTGTAGGGCGAAGTTCGGTAACTTTGCTCCTCGGGTTTTCATTTCCATTTTGGGGTAATTGCTTTTATTTTCGCGTTTTCTCCGGGTGCTCCTCTTGTAGTCTGAGACGCTTTCAGGGGAATTTGGTCTAGTTCCTGATTCGGAAGGCGGTGTGGAACCGGCGCTGTGTTCACTTTCCACTGATTCGCCATCTCTGTTGTTCTCAGCCTCTTGCGGAGGCTGCTCTTTCTCTCGTTTCTCTGGGGTCTTTTTCTTTTTCTTCTTACCGTTCACACTGCCCTTTGGTCTTCCGCGTCGTTCAGTTCCGTTATCTGCAAATGCAAGTAAGCGGCTGTTAATTTAATATAAAATATATACATATATCAGATTTTTTTATCAATATTTAAAACTTATTGATAAAAAAATCCATATTGCTATCTCTATATTATTTTGCATGACAAGAAATAATGAGCATTTTACATATAAAAACTGATCTAATATTAATCTCTAACATAAAAAATATGAAATAAAATTTAAAAAGAATTTCTAACATGATATTTTAACCTTTTTCGGATTTTGTAACTTTTATCGGCGTTACTTACGGAAAGTAGATTTCTCAACTTGCTGGCAGTTGTGTGGGCACTGGTCCGCGTACTCGACGGGCCCAAACAAACTGGGACAAGCCTGTAGCTTCACACAAACGTCGCGACAGAACGATTCCACTTGATCGGATGTCGTCACTATTGGGACGTAAGCGTGGTAGGGTCGGGTTTTTAATCTGAAAAAAAAATAAAGATATTATCGATATTTAATGCACTACTTTGTTTAAGTTTTAAAAATGTTTTACTTCTTAATATTACCGTTCGTAATATGAGCCAGTCTTAGTGGAGTAGTAAGACTTTATAGTTAAGTAAAATATTGAAAACGATTAGTTATAAGTCCGAAAGTTTTAAAAACGGATGGATGTTTTTTATTCGAAAAGAAAGTATTAATAACTTTTGCGGAATTTTTCATGTTTATGCTTTTTAGAGTATTGCATTCATCAATCATAAAGAAAAACATTATAACTTCGTTTATAAAAATGATAGTAAATAACTAAAATAAAGTATTCAAAAGGCAGAACTTTTAAAAATAAAGGCTTAACTTACTTTGCGCGCAACATTTCGAGTCTCATGCCCTCTTCTGGCGGCCCTTCAGTTTCCCAATCTTTTAGCAATTTCGCCGGTTTGTACGACGCCGATATTATTTTATTCAAGACCTCTTTTAATACTAGAAGTAGTGGTCCAGGACCAACCGCTTTTGGCAGTTGGGACAATTTGTTTCGACTTATTGAAGGCCCTGCATAACATTTGTAATTGAAGAATATTCGGTCACACCATTCTTCCGTCGATTTTAAATCTTCTTTAATAGTTTTTGGTTCTTCTACTGGTTTTGGTGGTTCTTTAGGATTCGTATCTGGTATGTGTAACTCATAATTATTACTATCGCACCATCCTACAGGGAATAAAAGATCGCTATCTTGTGAGAACCAATATTTCTCTCCGATTGGTAAAAGTTCAACATACAACATGTGTTCTACAATTGATTCAACATTTGCCACGTGTATTTCTTCATGATTTAACGGATTTGCTGCTTCCAATTTCATATTTACTTCAATGCCTTTTAAGAGATCTTTGTTGCCAAAACAATAATCTGGTGCTGGGACAGATGCGGTCATTGATAGATATTCGTCCCAATCGAATGGACCTTCTTTCCATATTTTAGGAGCTTTGAGATCTAGTTTGTTTCTTTGTGCCCAACCTATAGGGTATATGTAGGGATGCATATTATCACACATCCATGCCATTTTAGTGTCTTCATAGTCGTCTATGTGGTCGTCGATGACGACCAGAAAGTGTAGATTATTGAATATTTTGGTAACGGTTGCTGGGCAGAAAGTGTTCATGTCTACAGGACTTAGTGCTTCCACTTTCATGCCAGTTGCAAAGCTGTGCGCTTCTAATGTTGGGTTAGGCTGTTGAAAAAGTTTGGGTTTAAATACTACGATTTATTAACATTCATGAATATTTATGTATTACATTAATATTTTCGTAATAGTTGCCAATAAGATAATTTTTTAAATAAAAATATAAAAATCTTTTATGTTAAAATCTACTATTTGAGTTTTTTTTTTTTTTGTGTCTTATAATCTGAAGGTACTACAAGGGTTTTTCTTTCATCAACGTCGTAACTTTGCAATTGAACAGTTTATAAAAACAAAGTTACCTGAAATAAATCGGCCGGTGTCGGTTCTTTAATAGATTCCTCGGCGCTTTGTCTCAATTGAGCGCTGAGCTTATTCTTACAAGAGAACTTATTGACTTTGCCAGGATATTTGAATTGCCATGGAGATCCCTGCAAAGCGAAAAATAAATTGTAAAATGTGAATAATTCCTAGTAAATTAATTGTCAAATAAAACAGTTGTAGTAAAGTGTTTTCTACCTTATTTGTGACGAAACCAAAACTACTTAGTCGGGGATTACAAAAAAATATCCAAAACTCCGGCAAATCTTCGTCTGCACCGTCATAGCGGAGTAAAAGACGACCGCCAACATTTTCACGAACCTGGAAAAATTATAACAATGTCTTATTACCTAATATTATCACTTATATTACGATTTAAGACTATACATATACTACTAACATTGCCTGCACATGAATATTGCAATGCAACAATAAAATGGTGTTAGGTTACTGAATTTTTAATATTGAATCTCACATTGCCCAATCAATGTCACACTCTAAAGATTATGGGCTAATTTTTCTACTTACCGTCGCTATCCAATATCTGTACGGATCGATAATATTCTGGATCTCCACTTTCATTCCCACTTTTATTCTATCAATGGGAGACAATCCTTTATTATTGAGTGCCTCAATCGATACAGATTTACCGACTAAGAGGGCTTTCTTCATGATTTCTATGATCGTGTCTCCACATCTATCGTTTATTTCATCTGGCGGTTCTATTAATTCATCATACTTTCCGCACCAGCCTAGAGGATGGACTTTCGTGGTGGAAATATCACACCAGAAATCAGATTCCGCCCCTATAAACTTAATCCTCAAGAGATGCCCACAGACCATGGTGATTTCGGCTATCCAGTACACATCTGGGTTATTTTTGTGGCAGACTTCGAGAAGCATGCTCTGTTTGATGCCATTGTTGAGACTCGCTTCCACCTATAATTAAAATATTCAAAGTTAACTCTCTATTTAAACGACCTTGACTGCTCCGTGGCATATTGAACATTATCCATATGTTTCATACAGGAATCGTAGTGATAGTTTATTGTATCTCTATAAAAGAGATTTACCACGATATAGTGACTCATTAAGATATTTCTGGAACCATAACATATAGATACTTGAAATTAGGCACGAATATTCCTTTTGCAGTAGAGTCAGAAGATTTTATGAAATTCAACCCCGAAAGAGCTAAAAGTGTCAAATACGTTCGTAAGTAAAATATACGCGTGCGAAACCGGGAAAAGAAGTTTTAATTTAATAAAATAAGCTTAATTATTGACAAACTGGACATGGTTAAATACAGTGAAAGTTTATTGTATCTATCTATATTTAGAATCCGTCTAACGATATTCGGTATTGCTGTTAACATAACGCGCCCTGTTAAAAGAATCATAGGTAGTTTATTTACAAAAAAGTGTATCGTTAATGCAAAACAAATATTCATGACTGGCTTTTGCAACGGAAATATATAGGTTTTTAGGTAATAAATAATGGACAAGCAAAACCTAGTTTTAGCTGTGTCGTGATGTTACGGAAGCCAGTCCTTGACATATTTTACTATTAGGTCGAGAATAATTACGTCTTCCGAAAACTTTTACGAGCAACATTTTATTTTACTGCATTTATCAAATGGGTAATTACATTATAAAGGTACAAATTACCTAACTTGATTTAGATATCCATGAATAATATTAAACTTAGAAATAAAAGAAGTGAAAGTTTGTATTTAAGAGCTTCTCTCTAAAACGATTTATCTTTTAATAAAATTATTTTATGAGTCACCTTTAGCCTTAGCCTTTTTTGAAAAACGATAGACTTAGGCTCTATTATATCACGCTACGCCTGATAGGAGCGAAACAGTAGGTACCTAATCAGTATTGTGAGACAATCACTAAAGCAGCTAGAGTAGATAGTTATCAGTCCTGGGCAAATGTCAATCGTAGAAACAATTAAAATTTAAAAATTGATTAATTCTAAATTCACATCTCAATTAATATTTAATTGCAATAAAATTTTAATTATAAACAATAAATTTAGTTGCAATTAGGTTTTAATTAATTGATTAGGTCAATTAAAAGTTAATTGATTGACCAACTCTGGTAGATATAAATAAAAGTGTTAAGCATAATTTATAAACTACGAACAAATAGCGCCTCTGCGCTTTGTAATCGAGTCTTATAATAGGAAGTACTCTTTTGTTTAGAAGTTGAAAGAAAACGGATAAGAGATATGGATAGGTACTTTTAATATCAGTAATAGGATTATAGACTACCTTATCGATTATATCTAAGAACATTAGCGTATTACGGGCAGGGGGGAGGTAGATCGTACGATCTTAAAACATAGAGACACTACGCGGGAGAGCCATGCATTTGCACGAATGGGCCGGCTCGACTGGAGTGATACCACAAAATGACGCTTGCGTTGTGTTTCGCCGCATGAGTAAGGTTACCGGAGGCCCAATTCCTCACCCCTTCCCAATCCTTTCCCCATACATTCCCCCTAAAGGGCCGGCAACGCATATTGTGGCACCTTTGGTGTTGCAAATGTCTATGGGCGGCAGCATTCGTTTTCGTCCATCAAGTGATCTGTCAGCTCGTTTGTCCCCCCCTATCCCAATAAAAAAAACTAATACTGATGGAAAATAATTAAATACTGCCAAGCAATAAATTGCAATCCGAGACATGCAAAATAATAGTCAAATTTTGCAAAATAAATACTAAGACAACTTTATTAGTCATATCAACTCTAAGATATTCTAAAATTAGCAAATATTGTTTTGTATAAATTATGGGTAAAATAAGTTTTGTGTATATTACACAGAGGTACCAACTTTAAGCATTGTAATAATTTTAATACAGTCACCTTGAAATATTAGCATCGTACATAACTTATTCAAGGTTAAAACACAATTAAAATAGTTTTCGAGATAATATAAAGAATAAGTAAACATAACTTTTTTTTACATTAGCTTTTTAAAGGTTCTTATACTTGTTATGTAAGGCCTTGAATTTTTATATGTTAATTATGTAAAAAATAAACATTCTCAGTTGATTTTTATAAGAATTTTATACTTATTCAAGGAGCAAGCAGATTGTAATTAATTTTAAATGAAACTGCACAAGTTAGTTTGAAGGATGTTGAATACATTTAGGACTTAGGTGTTTGTCAATAGACATTTTAACAAACAAAAATATTTTTAACAATAATAATTTTCCTCATAATAATTGAAACTAATATAAAGCGATATTTTATAACGCTGATGCAGAAACGTATTTTGTAAACTTCATTAAATTAAATAATTGCTTACAATGCTGAACTGCTAGGAACTAATAAGTTAATTTACTAGT
>DVXP01000442.1:0-20622 GCA_018235645.1 Junonia grisea | reverse complement strand
GGATCCGGTAGGTCCAAAAACACGCCGGATCCGCCGGATTACCGGATCCGCCGGACCGGATTGCAATCCCTAACCATCATAGTCACACTTTAATGCACCAGTAAAAACAAAAATTCAGAAAGCCGTCCAATAATTCCACAAATTCTGAAAAATTTTCGTCCATACGTAGTGATTATCTGGACAGTACGAATCGGGGTCACGACTTCGCCCAGGAAATCGTCTCTTTGAAATACCGTCTGACCGTTGCCGTATCACGTCGGAACGGAAACTTAACTTATGCTTTCAAGTCAAAGTGTTAAGAAAACCACTTTCCGAAATGGAAGCCAATGTGGAATCACATTCCCTCGCTCACTTAAAAGCCATCGGTTATTATTCAACATTCCACCGAAATATCTGTCATATATATTGTATCTAGGTAGGTATACCTACAATTTTTCACTTTTCATTAAATTTACATCTTGTCTCATAGCACAGTCTGTATCTTCTATTTAATTGGCGTTGGCTTTTCTTTAAAATTGGACAACAACTCTGGTGTAGTGGTGCTGATTGCGCTATTAACGCCAGCGGTCGCGGGTTCGATTCCCGCTCGAGGCGGATATTTGTATTTATATAAACATTCCTTTCTAGGTCCCTAACGTGCCTTGGAGAGCAAGTAAGAAGTCGTCAGTCCCGGATGTTATCAAAAACACCAGATAACAATCGTCACACATAGTAGGTAATCTTCTAGTCTAAATGGTTACTGGCTTGCCCTCTGGGTTGCGAAGGTCAGACGGCAATCGCTCTGTGTAAAAATTAGTAACCTTTCAAAAACTTTGGCTAGAATAAAGCAAACCCTTGGCTAAGTCCGGGAAAAATGCTAGGAAGAAGAAGTTTCTTTAAAATTGGACTTATAGTCGTTGATACTAAAACAATGATTATAAAACTATCGTAGGTATTAACAGTGGCGGCGCAAGATCAAAATTTAGTGGGGGCGAAGTACATTTTGCGAGGCCCTCTATTGGTTCAAGAGGTTCAAGGTTCAAGGGAATTTGAAGTAAAAAAAATATTGGTAAATGGTAACCAAGGTCTGATGATAAAGTTGGAAAGTGGATATTAGATAATAAATATCGTCAAATTACGCTAACTTGAGTAAAGTACCTATATTAAAATTAACTTATAAATAATTCATTAAATGAAATAATTATAATATTCACTATTGAAAAGAGAAGAGAAGAAATTATTATGGACCAAACGCGTACCGATACCGAAATATCAGTAACCTTGAACATTAATTCAATTCGTGTGTTAAAGGAGGTATATTGAGCATGTACCACAATTTCATCTGGCGAAATTGAACTTACGGCCAATTTCCCTCGCCACTTGACATTGGCAAGTGTACCAATTCGTCACAAAATAGACCAAGAGCACAATACGAGCTACGATTTATTGAAAAGAATTGAAAGTGATGTAATGAGGCTTGAGGCTTTTTGAAATTCTACTATTTTGCTCGAATTGGATTTGTCTTATGTCATCTGTCTGGGTCGGGTCTATTGTGATGTTTAAGATTTGTATTACTTGGATTTTACTTTTTTATCTCTGCGACAGATGTTATTCTTGAAAGGGTTTGTAATTACACCTAATTTTAATATACGTGAAGATACTCATTAATGTAACGAATAAAAAGCTAAATTGTTTGATACGAATGTTGTAATATGTCGAATCTCTTAAGATTTAAAATAAACTAAATCTAATAAAACAAAAAAGTAAGGAGACATAAAATAAATAAAAAAAGTAAGAAAAAGTCATCAGAAGAAAGACAACTGATTAGCACACAAGCTAATCCAAGAAACAATTTCTTAGAATACATATCAAACAATAAGGAATTCGTCAAGGCAAATGTTTTCCTACCAAAAATTATATTTACCGAGTTCCTCAAGTACTCGTCACCCTATTAAATCAACCTATATAAGACAGGGGGGAAGGGGGAAGGGGGTGTTATTGGCGCAAATTATTTCCGCCTAGGTCTAGTGGATGTGTCGAGTGGGAAGATCGAATTTATTTTCACCTCGAGTATTTTCCGTTTTTACAGCGGAAAATATAGTGCTTTCATAACAGAATAGTAAAATGTTCCAGCATGAATTATTTATTGACGAATTTATGGCTGAAACAAACGCTTTATTTCATATTTTATTAGGAAAAGATCCTTATATAGCTGCAGGTGTTTTGAAAAATGTTATTAGTATCAATATGATGGTTACACGATCTGTCATTTTTATAAAATAAACTGGCGAACCAGTTTTGATGAACTTTCGTATAGATGGGAATATACTTTTTGCAAAATGACATGTGCTACTTTTTGTTACGAAACTAAAATGTCGAGAAATAGGGAATCAAATTTCAATGCAGATAGCTGGAACCAACTATTATTATGTAAACTTTATATATTCACATCTTGAAGTAATTTTACGCAAAGCAATTCCAAAAGGAGGGTGATTTTTAATATGCACGTAAAGCCGTATACATATATAATTAACTTAAGGTCTAAACACTTTAACGACGTTAATAAAGTATGCTTAATGATATATTAAAGAGTAATTACGGCGTATAATATTGCGATTATAAGTCATGATGAAGAGTTTTTAATTTCATAAAGCCATGGTAACAAATATTGACGATCATATAAATCATACTCTTACTAATATCTTTCTTTTTTGTCTAAATTAATATTAAGTAGGTCTATTGCTTGATCACTAAATGTAAGACAATTTCGAAAGAAATACCAGGAAATTATTTTAAATGAAATTTACTTTCTGAGATTATGAAATCGGAAATAGAATCTCATTCATTATGGATTCCTTTGAACAGAATTACAGTTAACACCCTATAAAACTTACCTAAACCTGATAAAATTTCAGCAAATGTTACGAAGAATCCCAGTTTCTAAATTATCATTCTAATAGACAATAATTCATGTGCATAAACGCAATACCCGTTGTTACTGGAACGAAATTACTACCGTTATTCTTAAGAGGTCGACCGCACCAATTTAACAAAGAGCAATTATCTGATCGTAATCGCTTTGATTTATAGATGAATATTATAACATTTTTAGTATTATTGCTGTCACTTCTGAAATATTAGCCAGTTTGGATACGCCGTAAATATTACTGGTGAAGCTGTTATTTAAATGTCGAACATAGATTTAACAATCTGAACAATGGTTTCTTGTCTTTTCTAAAGCCTTCACTGAAAGACATGGTAAATTTAAACTATAATACATTAACTGATCCTCGTTCTAGAGATATATCCTTGTCGCTGGAATAATTCAATTACTAAAAATACAATAACACAAAAGCAGCAGATGATATTTCAAAACACGTTGTAGATATTTATTCACGTGAGATAATAATGTATCTCGCATATTTGCTGGAGAAAAAGTATCTGAGATGCTTAATATCGCTTTAAACAAAATAATTTAAGTATCGCTAATGATGTATTGTGCACTGAAAAAATCTATCGTAACTACAAACTAAGCGACATAACCCGCCCCAATAATTGGCACCGACCGCTTCATCGGAGACTGGTTCGGGCAGTTTTTTTTTCTGACACGCTCAGTGCCTACAAAACGCGAAACGCTGTGACATTCAGTCGCGAAGTTCATTACTGTCTAGAATCTAGTACGGGTTTCGAGTTTTTTATTCGACCGCTGCACTAGTTTTCCACTTTGGCAATTATTTTCCGATGATAGAAATGTTTACCGAACTTGAGACAATTTTTGGTACGACAGATATTTCGGTGGCCGTGATTTGTTTCCTGAAGTTACATTCAAGATCATTCAAACAAGAAATGGTGGAAAGGAAAACTCGGTGAAAGCAACACATCCCAATACTTCATACCTATGTACCGACGTTTGGAGAAACGACACCTGCCGAAGTAAATAAAAAAGCGTAGCTGACAAAGGGTTCCGGAACGCAATTTCCACGTCCGCCACACCCTCTCTTGGATTCCGGATAGGGTTCCTACATACACTACAAATAACACTACATCCAACAACTAATCAAGCAGTAATACCTTTTGAAAGAGTAAATTTTAATTGACTGTGTTTCAAGCTTGTTATTTAGCTTCACAAAGAGATATTAATGAAATATAACTACATTGTAAAGTATTATAATTATTTATATAATTTTTAAACTGGAGGAACCAAATATTTGTCCTAATTGGATTGTTTTTTATTTTATTTTCGTGTTCCAATTTCATTAACTTGATATTTCAAGTCTTGTCGTGTGATGTTACCCTTACCATTTCACGCTTCAAGCTGTATCGGGAATAGGCGTAGCTTTCAGATTTTTAGGTCAAAGCTTTTGCTTTTGTACCCTACGATTTGTTAGTTGCGCTTGACAAGTTTCATTTAGGAGCAGATGTTGGTCAGAATATCTTTGTATCGAACAAACAAATCACTCTTGCTTTTTATAAAAAAATGACCTATCCTTACATAGATTTTGCAGTATTTTCACATAAGCATTTAAAATTAGAATGCTTAAATATGCATACATTTCATGTTGAAAATACATACACTAATAATAATATTTCTGACAACTTCAAATTTCTGATAACTAATTACAGTCTAATTCTCAAAACTTTCAGACGTTGCGTGCTTTTTAAACCTTAAAAATAATATAACCTTCAGTGAAATATAAATATAGGAGTCTATTTTAGTCTAAGGGCAAAGACCTTTCCAAACAATGAGAAATTTTAAAATACGTCGTAGTTTTCTCTTTTGCGCATTTAGTGTATGCTGTGGTAGTAAAAATAAAGGAGAACTAAAAAGTGCCACGTTGCTTCGTCATAACATAAATGTACGAATACTACTGTACTATACAAAGTTTAATATTTCAATGAATTAGAATTAGAAAATAAAAGCTTATTCAGAAAAGGTCAGTCGCTAAGCCTGATAAATAGCTTCACGAAACCCTACAAAAATGTCAAATATCAATCTTTTACAAAGAATCTTCCCGTCAATGGCCAGATTACTAAGTTCAGCTCATTCCTTAGGGACGTTTTGTAAAAGTGCGAAAAGTTGGGCATGAAACCTCATAATTTCCAT
The DNA here is from genome assembly GCA_018235645.1 of Junonia grisea. NCBI lineage: Eukaryota > Metazoa > Arthropoda > Insecta > Lepidoptera > Nymphalidae > Junonia > Junonia grisea. Next base: position 15,539 of record DVXP01000442.1, on the reverse strand, counting down.
ACACTGGGCCACGTGGTTTGGTAATGTTAATTTTTGTCAAGCGAATTTTGCTACTGTGGCATTGGTATACAGTCTAGAATGGCAAATCGGAAATTGTAATGGAATCTTTTGGGTCATCACATCCCAATACAATATGGTAGCAACCAATATAGTTGACACGTGTCTAACACGTGCAAATCGTTGCTAATAAATATAGTTGGTCGCTGGATGGCATGTCTAAAGGGGGAGATTAATATGAAGTTCTGATTTAATATTGAAGATCTTCAGCTACGTGTATTTATGTTGTTATATTTCTGGCTCATAATTAAGTTTAATAATGTCTGATTACTTGATAACTTTTTCATGAGTAAGGAAAACATAACACATAGGTGTTAAAACATAAAGCAATTTCACGGACAGAAAACTTCCCGCCAGCCAGCTAGTTAAATACAAGGTTACGTAAATATTATCTAATCGTTAAACAGAAAGTCCAACAAACTGTCACTGAATAAAATCACACCCATCACTAGTAAAAATATTTTGCTAAACAGAATCGAAGCGAAAAAAACGGTTCATCCTTTTCAAGTGTCAAAAAACTCTCACGTTCTTTGTCCAAACAATGACAGTTACATCCACATGGGACGCACCGAAAAGGGCACTGTATTTGCACAGGCATGTGTTTGTTTTACCCCGATTCCCCATCGTGGTTAATGGGTACATGGGGAGATGGGAATGAACTCGTTTTCATTAAAGAGTACGCTAGTGTCATAAAGTGGCCAGACCTGACAGCTACTTACATTTATGTAAATTGGTGCTAAATATGTTAATGCCCCATGCATATTTAATTTTGTCACTGAAAAAAAACTTTATATGACTTTTCGTTTAGGCATTTCTCTTTGTTAATTCAGAGGACTTTTATACATAATGCTATCAGAACTATATGTTATATTCCCATTAACTAAAAATGGAATAAAGAAGTCTTTCAAAGTTATTATTTTTTGAAACACGATATTGGACTTAGGTCTAAGAATATTTACCTTTAATTTCGCTCCAACAAATATTAACGATATTTTTATTAAACTTTAATGTGATTTCTGAGTATTATAGGTACGATTATTGTGCATGAAAGAGCCATTCACTAATAACTGATAAGTAATGAAAAGTTCGACAATAATATAATTAGACCAACCTTCAAAGTTCTCATTAATTTTGAGTCAATCGTATAACCAACAATTGAAATGTAAACAAGATCTGTAAAAGGGGAAGGTCTTAGAAATTTCCAATACTCTTGGCGTTTCAGAATTGATCAAATATCTGATATTCCATATATTTGCTATCAAAGACACAGTGTTGCTCGATGAAAACCTTTATGAAACAGAAGCTCACAAATCAAAGATATGGGCTGGTAAAGTTATATCTGAATATGATTTCAAATGAACATATTCTGTACGGCTTTGACAATAATTGTATTACCTTGTTTTGGGTACATATGTGTATATTTCCTGAATTACAATCGATATGAGTATCAAAGCTCTGATGGTACAGAATTTAATACGTATATTGAAGCTGAGTTCACTTCCATAGAAATAACTTCGTCTGATATATGAATTAGTATATCACGGAAATTGATTTCAATGATGATGATATAGTTATGGAGGTACATCTGCAAAACAAACATCTTTCACACCATTTTTACAAGTCCTCCAAACTATTTCATGACCAAATAATACGGCTAAAGTAACTGTATCAACTACATCAACTGAATCATATGTATGATATAGTTGTATAGTACAAATGGACTGTAGTTGTACGTATCAATTCACACACAAGTATCGCTTGTTACTTTCTATCGCGGTTACTTTATCCAGAGGTAAGTAACCTTAACCGGTTATTGCGTTCTCATGGGTGCTTCGGAAACCATTAAACACTTTTTTTCTTGCTTCAAATCGAACTTTTAATTTCAAGCTTGTTTTCATTCTGATAGCCGAGTCATTAGAATGTACATCGATACTATTATGAAGTTTGTCTATAACAAGGTCGTGAAGGTAATTTCGATTTTTTTTTAAGTTGTTGGACTGTGAAAATAGTTAGGTTTTAATGAGATTTCAAATGGTGTTGTGTTTGGTTTTGTTAGTTAGTTCTATATTTTCAAGTGCCTTTAGAAAAACTGTGTTAAGGTTGTAAGAAATTTTGGTCAATACCTATTTTAGCTAACTGATTAAAATGAAATTAGTTAAGTCTTAAAATTTCTTTACTGTATAGAACTGGTCGCGGGTCAAACTTTGGCTAGCACCGCTGGATTTTCAATTGCTAAATTTGTGTTTAAATTCATCTCGAACTCGGCGGTCAAGGAAAACATCATGAGGAAACCTGCATGTGCCGGAAGAAATTCTGACACATGTATATCCACCAACCCGTAGTAGAGCAGCGTGATGGATTAAGCTCCATACCTTCTCCCTAATAGGCGAAGAGGTCTATGCCCAGCGGTGGGATATGTACAGGCTGTGTTGTTTTTTTATGTGCGTGCCGAATCATGTAGAAGGTTTCGGAGTTGTCCATTATAATAAACGGACATTTATACAAAAATTTATTGAAAAAATTCAGTAGTAGTATCTAAGAAATATTAAAACTAGATGAAGATGTTCCAATTTTAACATTTAGGCTAGTACACTGGTTTCGTAAAAGAATTATGGGAAAATTTTAGTCCAAATCGTAATAGGCCGGAAGAGGTAACGAAAACTTTGTAAATTAGTAATGCTATCTCTGTCACACACACGTCAGTCAAACGAAACGTACCGCAGACGTTCATTTAGGGATAGGAAAATAACAAAAATATATCGATATATCGCACATGAGATGCTTCAAAGGCATAACTTCAAAAATTACTTAAGGACGCCATTAAAACATTTTATTTTTTTTTAATTAGATATACAAGACAATTTGCGGATGACCTATTTTTTAGGAATTAAGATATTTTAACAAACAGGACTTATACAGCGCGTTTACTTATTTAATCAGGCGGAATGTTGAGATGTAGTGAATAGATTATATTATCTAAACATACTTATTAACCATTATATACTACGTAACCTAATTTGTACCTATTTAATGTACGATCTATTGGAAATAAAGGCAGTATCTATTCAGTAGTCACGGCTTTCATTCCTCTCTAAGGGCACCACATTACATGGCGACCCTGCCAGGATTATATCCGGATATAACAATTAAATAAAAATTTAACTTTATATCCGAAAAAAATATCGATTGTTTAAATTTCGACGATATTTATCGAAAAGGCAGGCTCACTGAAATAAAAGTAGATTAATTTGACTACAGAATAATACGAGTCACAGTATGACACTGTCTACGACTTGTCATGTCTTTTAAAAAGCCACATCGCGTGTTTGTGTTATAGGTATCTAGTATTGCTTTACAAATCCATGCTTACATTATCGATTATTATTTATTTGAATTATCGATATTTTTCTACACTACCCTCACCTGGCGCCCCGCCAAGATGGCGGACGTCACAGATTATATTTTAAACGTCCGAATGAATTGGACGTAATTAGTCTGTTGTACTTGCGTAAACTTTCGCTTTCGTTGACGTCAAATATTGTCTGCCTAATGTGCCTGTCTGTCTTTATGTCTGGAGCGTACGGCTAAGATGTTGAGTCGATTTTAATGAATTTTGTGGTATGGCTACATTATCCGCGTCGCCATGCCACCGGAGATGTATCTATAAAAAGCTTTTACCTACACTGGATAAAAAGTACTGTATATGTATTTAATTTACATATGTATGTATGTATCGTTTTTTTTTGTGGAAAACCTTAATTCTTGTATTTTGTACCTTATCAATTGTTAGAATATTGATTGATAGCAAAATTACATTGGTTCGATGCAGTTGTGTCCTTGTGTGTGTAATTTTTTTTTAATAATTTAATGTATTTAATGCAAATTAATAAAGACATGTGAACTTTGTGACACCTCTTTCATGTCAACACTATGCCAAATTTCGTACTCCGTTGGCCGAATTTCCGTAAAAATGTATGTTACCTATAAAATGTTAGATAACCAGTCACGCAAAAAACAGGCACGGCGCATATTTAATAAAAACAATCTTTTAGCCCAAATAAAGTGGACATTTTAATACGAAGATAAATTGTTTGCGCTTTTACTATTTATCAAAGAAATCGGGTCAGCTAAATTAATAGAAGTCACGCGAGCAACGTTTAAGCCGAATTTACATTGGAAAAATCATGAACGATGAAATTATTTTTATTAATCATAGCCAAGACATTGTAGAATTCCTTTCGCGAAAAATGAAAATATTCTCATTAAGCATAACCTTTTTAGGGTTCCGTAGTTGAAACGGAACCCTTATAGTTTTGCCATGTCCGTCTGTCGGTATGTCTGTCCGCGGCTTTGTTCCGAGATTCTTAATACTAGAAAGCTGGAATTCGACATGAGTATACATATAAATCATGCCGAGAATGTCGTACGAGTACAATAAAATCTTGAAAAATATTTTTTGTTAAATATAAAAAAATATATATGTAAAGTCCCACTTTATAATATTTTTCTAAAATAACATTTTTCTCTATTTTGTCATGGTGTGGGGTATCGTAGGACAGGCCGTTTTAAAATATTATAGGTGTAGGAAAACCATTTTTCCGAACGAGGAACAGCTTCCGAAATAAATTAAGCTTCAAAGTGTCAAATTTTCTTAGAGTCAAGTGGCCCTCTACCCACAAAACTACTGCTTCTAAAAATTTGAAAAAATTCATGATAGTAAAATTGTCACGGCTATCTAGGCTTTTATAGTTATCGAGATATAGTCAATCAAAGGTAAATCTTCATAGATACCTCCTGGGGGGAAGGTCGGGTTACGTGAGATTGTACTCACTAAAAACCCCTGCGATGGCCTGCATCGAAAACGGAGAGGCTGCGGGATCGCTTTCGTAGCACGTCCACTGAAGCATGGCCATTTACATTGTAAAATTACTTTTGTAAAAGATGAAATTATTTTCATTAAATTAAGTACCCTTTTTTTAGTTTCGTGAAAGTAACACAATCCTAAAATTTATAGTTTAGCTGTTCTTCTGGTGCCGTCAACGCAGACACATTGTGAAATGATTTACGAGACATAAGTTAAAGTTTCATCTAAATATTGTGCAGACGCGAAACAAATGTCATGAAATTATGCATGCACTGTAAAACTTGACGACGACTTGACGTTTAGACCTTGACTTTTTGGTGAAATAAACGTCATGAAATAAGTTTTATTACATTAATTTCGAAGCAAATCAAATTGCGAAGTCGCAACTGACCGTTGTAGAGCCAACATCTCCTGAGGATGCTCCGGTGGCGGAGTGATACGTACGTAGTGTCTGTGTGGACATCATACCAGACAGATTTATGTTGTTTTCGCGAATTATAGCAAAATAAATATTTGATTTGTAATCATGGAATTCCGCAAAGTAACGCCTGATTCAATTAAATATTTTAATGTTGAAGTGTAAATCGGGCTTTAGTTTAGTGACCGCACGCACATTGCTTTCTTTATTGTCTTGGGGACGTTCTGATTAAGCGTAGTTTGTTGGTACATAAATATTAATAGATTTAATGGTGTGTATTTTTATTATGATAGCTTATGAGAATCAGAGACCCAATAAATTAACGCCGGCAATACTTAAGGATTATCGGGGGTGTGGTCCAAAACATTTTGCAGCAAACTTATAGTTATAGCGATTTGGCGTATACAATTTTGATGGATCACGTCTGTTTTTAGTACTGCTGTCCTTAGGCGGTGATAATAACATAAATGTTTAAAAAGTTAGGTGCATTTCGCACCATAATGTAATAATGTATTCATGTTCATTAAATGTTCGTGCGCCTTACGGCCTGTTCACGAACTTGCCGCGGTGAGCGGCGGCTAAGCGCGGCGCGGCGAGCAGTAAAATCAAAAGTATGAAAATGTATGAAGCACGCCACGAATCGCCGCTCATAGCTTTCATACTTATATACGGCGCTCACCGCGGCAAGTTCGTGAACGGGCCGTAATGCCAGGTCCTCACGATAGCGACTATACTTGACGGTGACTCGCTGACGTCGCGACGGCTGAAGTTTAGTTTAACGAAACCCAAACAACGTTAACATTATCGATATTATCACTTTTTACAAATATAATTATGATTTATATTTTAATTTTGTAGAATTATTTTATGTTTGAATTTTGAGTTTAAAAATTGTCTCACATCGATCCACGAGTCTGATAGATGACGCTCGCTTGATTAAAGGCTAGATCTATTTAATCGAATTTTTGTTTTAATGACTTTTAGTAGTGCCAAAAAGGGTCATGAGGCTAGGGCTGAATTATCAAGTACCTACACATAAAATTATGCAACGTTAAATCACTATCTAAAATGCAACGCTACCTTCCCGGGCCTTGCTTATTTACTTTTGCATTTTCATAGAAAGTCGCTGTCATGAGAACCCGACATAAGAATTCATGTATTTGATATTATGTGGTTAGGGCCTGGCATAATACATTTTTTTTAATTATAAAGCCTGCATCCACACTATACGACCAACAGGTCTCGGTCTTCCGGCGCATCTCGTCGTATATTGACCCGGATATGGCGGCAGACATAACCGACGGCGTCCATAGCTGGCGCCACTGTCGCCGCCATGCAAGACTGCACCAGTGTTCTCAAAGACGCCCAGTAGATCTTCATACATCTCAGGCAAGGAGTTGTGCACCAGATTTGCTAAAAAAATATAAATAAGAAATATGTGATGTTTTTACTTCTTTAATTTATAGATTAAAAGATTGTTAACGTAGCCTTTGTAAAGTCTTTTCAATTTTACTTTATATTACGTTAGCTTTACATATCAAATTCTTCAATACGCACGTTGGTCCCCTAGTTCCTACTAAATGACTAAATGATGAAATAGATTTAAATAAAACACTTCTGGCGCCCTCTGGCTCGCCCACTATATCGTCCTATACTAAAAGTCATATAAAGAAAAAAAAATAGGCCATAATACATACCTCAAAAGCCAGGCAAGCAAAACCGCAGCCGAGGAGCAAAGCGCAGGGCGGAGCAGCGACAACTGCCAGCATGGTATAGCACCAGTTCCTGGCGTGCTTGAAGCAAATGTGGCTGAGACGCCACGCACATTCTGGACTCCTGGCGCCCTCTGGCTCCCCTACTATGTCGTCCCATACTATCTGTTATTACAAACAACAGGTTTTATTAAACTACTAACATATAATTAAAAGTTTGCGACGAAGAATTTTCTGTTTTTTCCTCAATTTTCCAATTTTTAAAATAAATTAGGAAGCTTAACCTCGTATTATGACTTCACTATTGTAGTGGTTGATATCATTATACACTTTCCGAAATTGTCAGTTTTCATATGAAAATTATTTTAATAATTCAACATGTAACATTCCATTTTTTTCCTCTCGGCGTTGTAAACCATGGGTAAAGAATAAAGTGACGGAGCTTGGATTAGATCTGCAAACTTCGACTCTACGTGTCAATAGCTATTTCGGTTCAATTAACTAAAATAGAAATATATTTTAAACCAACACAAATATAGAATTTAATTCCCCTATTTAACATAATTTCGTATTCATAAATTCATATTTCGGGACATTTACAAGAGGCTAAATCAGATAAGTTTGGGCTAAAACAATTCGTTCGTTTCTCGCCCACACCCTAAGTAGAAATGGCGCCGGGCTGCGGTCACGCGATGACGGGTTATTTAATTATGCTTTTCTTTATTACTTGCTTTTCTTTTTTAGGGTTCTGTGGTGAAATATAATTTCGATTCAAAAAGTTTAAGCCGATATGGCCGAGTGGTTACAATACATTGATCTCAATCTATGATCGTAGGTTTAATATTCATACCCCGGTACCGTTGAGTTTTCAAGAAATTCGTGTTTAAATTCATATAGGCCTTTGTGTTGAAAGAAAATATAGCGCGGAAACCCTTTCTTTTTTTTTTTTGTTGACGCAGGGTAAATCTTCATAGATACCCGACTCCTGGGGAGGATGTCGGGTTATGTGAGATTGCACTCACTAAAACCCCCTGCGATGGCCGCCACAGCACGGAAAACGGAGAGGCTATGGGATCGCTTTCGCAGCACGTCCGCGGCCTCTCCCGCAGCGCGGAAACCCTAATGCTTTGACAGAAATTTTGACACGCGCTAATTCATATCGGATATCGAAACTACTGATTGAAATAGCTTCCTACCATTGTTTTCATACGGTGAAATCCCGGCATCGTTCGAAACATAATTCTTAAAATTAGATATTTTTACCAACAATTTTTATTAATGTATGGTATTTCAAAACGCATGTTCAACACCCTTTCTACAATTCTTATCCTTAATAGCTAGCTCAAGGATAAGTGGCAAAAAAAGTTTCTTCTGCGTCAAGCAACGCGTCTTGAGTTCTTACCACTCTCTTCGAAAATATGTGTGAAAACTCTCCCTTCGTGTTATGTACAAACAGTAGAAATTAAAACATTACTGAAATATTGGTGTGAAACTGATGGAGAGTACGTGCGCGATTAAAGATCTCTTGGCGGGATTACAATCGAAACCAGGTAATCCTTTCCATCTTTTTACCTTTATTCTCCAACTAGTGGCGTACTTCATGACAGGATCTGACGAGGCCTTAGTAAAAGTTTTAGAGGGGCCCTTCAGGAATATTTATTAAGTCCTTTTGTAATTGGAAAGTGTTTCTTTTTCGCCGTCGTCGTCGTCGTTAGTAAATGGCGGACCATACGTATTTGAACTGTTATAAAATACAATAGCCATTCCACATGGGCCCCATGCGATGAAATTGCCTCAACCACCCAACTTTTTTTTATATGCGGAACCATCACAAATGTCTAGTCCTTGCCAGTAGCCACCTTGTCATTTCTATTGTTTACGCACTAGCGCTGTCTACATGGTGTTTGTATAAACACGGATTTGCGAAGGAAGTGGGGACGGTGGGGTAGATTGCTTTCATGGCGTATGGTTGATATTTAATATAGACGCTCTATTATGATTGATGGTACGTTTTGTCAACCTTCACAAAGGTAATGTGGTATGTTTGGAACCTTTATGTATCTGGCATCGGAGCTCCTAAATGAAAAAAATTTTTTACAGATTTTGTTTCTGGTTAGAGAAGTGTTGTAATTTTGAAGACTAGGTGTGTATGTTATACTACGGCATTCAAGTTATTTAAATTGCTCAAAAAATAATGCAGTTTTTAATAAATACGTACGGAACTATCACATATATTTAGGCAGTTCTTACTACCCTTGTCATTTCTATTGTTTACGCAGTCTGTCTACAGGCTGCTTGTATAAACACGGATTTGCGAAGGAAGTGGGGACGGTGGAGTGGATTGCTTTCACAGCGTACGGTTGATATTTAATATAGAGGCTCTATTATGATTGATGGTACGTTTTATCAACCCTGAAAGACGGGTGTGGTATGCGTGTGCCTTTGTGTCTGCCTGTGGCTGTGCTTTTAAATCAATGCTTTGTAAATCAAGTGTAGTTACTGATGAAAGTTTAAAGTGAGTTTTAGGTTTTGAAGTTTTTTATGTCTATAGATATAGAAATTAGTTTACAGGGTTTCTATCTTCTTGTTTTTCTTGTTTTGATTTACTATTATTGGTAATTTTTGTCTAATTTATAAGTATACAACGGATAGTTTCTAAAATCAAAATATTTAAAAATAAAAGTTATTTTGATTGTTCCGACAAATCTTTGAATATCACGGCTTTTTTGCACTTTATTATGCGTGTATCAGTATCACTAATTCTATCTATGGTCGAAAACTGTAGTGCAAGTCTTTTCGAAAAAAATCTAAACGAACAGCGGAAGCGACTTTATATTACGTAAATTTGTAATACCTATGTTAGGTTTAAGCAAAAAAAGATACACCGTATGTAGATCACTACATACACATGCTGACCTTTTGTAGTGATCGCTATAGTTCAGGCGCATATACTGTCGTGTAAATATTCTATCGTTAACTTGAAAGCTGGTCAAGGCCGAATTATATAATTATTTCTATTATTACTCTGAAAGAAATGTAAACAGCCGTACATACAATGTTATGAACAATTTATTGGAAATATTTGGTTTTTCTATACAGGCGCCCTAGGCGACCCCAGACGGCCGCCTAGGGCGCTGTGTTTCAGGAGCGCAAAACTGAAATTTAATAGTAATAAAACTTGTAGGTATCTTAAATGGTGACGGAAGCATTGTCCAGGCCATATGATTGTAAAAAATTCAGTTCAGTTACAGTAACTGCTTAATATTAACCAGGTGGATCTTTCTACTCGTTTGTTTTTTTTTTAAACTCCTATATCAAAAAAAGTTTAAATACAATTCGCCTTTTAACTACCGTCTTTAAAAGGGTCAAATTATCCGAAGCAGCCATTCCTTTTCTAAGATGGCGAAAAAAGTTAGAGCCACTACCAGTTTTTACAGCCGATGTTGCAGGTTCAATCCAGACATGTTCTTACTTACATTAATTTATATAATCGATTAATATGATTAAGTTATATTTAGTCGATTGTATTTTCTATATTAATTTCAATCTTCTTTTATTATTATTTAGTGTAGGTATAATGTCAGTGTTTGTATGGTATAAGCTATATTGACCTTCACTGCACTCAAAGGGCGAGTATTGACATGTTGGCTCAGTAATATTCCCATCGATACTCCATAGGTTAATGACGACTAGTATCACGGCAGTATATCTTTAATATGCCATTAGTATCGTCGATGGAATATATAAAATGTTTACAAAACAAAATTATAAACTCATGGCTGAAATGCAGTTTAGTTCGTTGAATATTGAAAATGAACCAAGAAAAATACGTATTTGATTAATTACAAAAAAAATGTGTTATAAGTCTCTAGTTGGAGTTTTTCTCACTGATGAGTTTCTTAGAAAATTCTCCTCTTCTAATAGAATCCCGTTGGTATTCTTCGGGATGTCAAAGGAAGTTGGGACTCAATTCGAATCAGTAATTCACTTACTATATAAATATGATACCTAGTTAAAATTTGAAAATTGAGAATATGGTATAAATCCAAATAGGATTATTGAAAGATAAATAATAAAAGTTCCACGAATATTAATTTATATTAATCTTACTTTATATTAAAAGTCTTTTCAAATTGTTATAGCTCTCCTTTTTGCATTTGTAAAATTATTTAAAATTTATACTTACTTTAATTTGTATTTATAAATTTTTACGATAAAGCATAACTCTCCGTCGGCGAGCACTTACATCTCATTTGCTTTTAAACAAGTTTATCTTTATAAATACTGTCATAAATATCTTACCTGAACATGTTGATTCAATCTATTAGGGTCTCTGTCCTCCAAGGCCTCCCTGACCCCGCTGTCCGGCTTCATCCCCGGCGGGGTCACTCGTACCCGCTTGTCCCCAAAGGACACTGGGGTCAAGACTGGCGGGGCGGAGTTGGGTTCTGGGATTTCAGGCAACAGCTTGACGGATTTTTATGACGAAATAATAAAAAAAATTGTCTTTGGTAATGTTAGTTAGGTTGTTAGGTTTTAGTTGCTTACATTATTTTTTTTAATCTGTTTTTTTTTTAAGTAATGTTTCAAATGTTATTGTTTTATTTATAATTATTTTGTGGGTTGTTGGTTATGCAGTTTTTTTTAATTTATCTTTTAAATAGTTGATTGAAAGTTGTTTAAAAGTTTATGTTGGTAAGTTTGTACGAGCTTTTACAAAAGCGTTTACACAGTGTAAGCTCATGAAGCTACTGAATAGAACGGCTATAACTCTTCAGGTTTTCAGTCACTTTGCGCATGCTTCTAACTAATAAGTTACAACAAAATAATGAATTCATCATACATTGCGTAATATCAATACAAATTTATGAAAAGATTCGAATACAATCATCAATGTATTTGTCCATGAAAATTTTCACGATGAAAAGGCTTTAGGCATACAACATCCATACGACAAAATAACTAAATGTATATTCCATAGCGTATATTCATCACAACTTTATGAAAATGAATGAAGATAATGGTCAATGTATGCATCAAAGAAAAACTTTTGTATGGAGAAGTTTGTGTTCTTTTTAACTGTTTTTACTATTTCATAGAGTTGAAGTAATTTTAGAACGTTGGCCCCCGTTTCTTTGTTCATGTGGTAATTTCGTCATTTGCATACAGTGTAATTATATAGCTTGCATGCACGTACTTGAAGTGACGTGTTTTATATATTTTTTTTCTATGTATATTAAGTATTTTCCACCTTTTGCCTAGTAAGTAGTCATAGCACCTAAACATGCTACGTATTTTTTAAAGTTAAGAAAAAAAAATGTCCCACGATATTTTTCTTTATACTTTTTTTTGCTGACACATGATGATTATTTTGTTTTAAGAAAAAAATAAATTTTTATTTTATATGAATCCTTTATCCTTTTTCTCAATTAAAAAAAAAAGTTTATAATTTTCATAACTATAATATTGGACAGAATAAAAAGAAAATGCTGACTGGACAGACTTAATACCTCTTTAAAAAAAAAAACAAACCAAATTAAAATACCAATGTTTATTACAGTTTAATAATCAACATCTTCACAAATGTACATGCACCATTTCGATTTGTATTTACAGATCTTAATATTAATGAATATAGCGTTCCATTAATTTTAGCATCTAACGATTAATATATTAAGATAATACTTAATTTAATATTATTTTATATTTTAACACGAGCACCCACATTAGGCTGTTTAATTTATTCCTTTTTTACAACCACAGATAAAATACAATAAAATGTTTTTACTGTAAAACCATTCGTGTGCTACTGACATTATTTAAAGTCAAGACATAAAAATTAAAATGGCTGCAAAACATTTTTCTACTCTATCTAATGTTTATGCTCGTTTTCTATAATCGTATGTTTATAATATATTATTTTTATATTATTTACGTATATATAAATCATTAAAATAATATATTATTTAAATTGAGCATTATATAATAAGATTATTTTTATTAATATTTTAAAGGGCAGCACTGTGTGTTATGGCCAGTAAAATAAACAGTATATAAATTGTGTATGGTATAGACAATATATTATTTTTATTGTACAATATTGCACCAGTGTATTGTTTATGCTAGTAATAATGAGACTATGTAACTTGCAACAACATGTCATGCGAATTTCCTACTTGTTGTAATATTAGTATTATAAATAATAAATTCGAAACGTCATTAGATGTCAGTATGTTTGATTATACATTTATAAATATAAATAAAATTGAATATATATACACGACACATTCTTTTCCTGTAAGCCTGTTTATTCCGGCTAATTTCACAATCCGCAATTTTGATGGTATTTTACTGACAGAATGTTAATGTTGTAAGGTGTGAAAATGGCGACTCTTATTTTTTTTAGAAACTGCATTGTAGCTCCATAAAAAAATAAAAAGCGATATCATTGTCAGGCGCCGACGAAGTCGCGGGCAACATATTGTGTATGTTTACTAAAATATACCTAATATATTTTTGTTGGATGATGTATAAAGCCACCTTATTGATTTGTTGTTCCATTATTTATTTATTTGTAAAGGCGTGTCCACATACAAAAGGAATCGATGTGAGCGATCATTAGGCGCCGTTTCATGTTAACCCACTAACCGCGCCTTTGAACTAGAGTACATCGGTGACTTATGTATATTTTAGTGGGTCAGAGTCTAATGGCGTACATTTAGAAAATTGCACTTTAATTCGTAAATGACCTGAATCCGTATTAGCATTAAGTACGTTCGTTTCTTGGTAAAATATTGAACTTGATGGTAAATTTATAAATATATAAACATACATAGATTGCCTTTGTAGATTATTACGACAACATATTAGTTTTTTATACATCGTTCAAAAGTTTAAAAGGTAATTCCGTTAATTGCTTATTTGAATAATAATTTTAAAAACAAACATTTCTTATAAATATCGCATAACATGTTTCACAGTTGCTTAGCGAATAATTTAAATTTACTTAGCACCTTCCTTACATCTAGAAGTTAGTAAGAATACAGTTAAGTCTAGATTAAAGCTTCAATATTACGCTTACGAACGGAAGACGGCTATTGCATCGACATAACCTAGAAGTCTTATTTTAAAAATAAATTTACAATATATACGAGTTATAGAACTAAATGGTGATGTATTGAAAAATCAATAAATGATTTTTAAAATTCAAGGTTAAAATTGGATTTTTTGAACGGTTGGTTTTGTTCATATAAAGGAGACATCCGCTCGGCTTGGCGGTTGGTTAACGAATGGCGACGGCAGAGCGCGTAGGGCCGGATGGGCGTAGTGTTGGTACGATGGCCGGTTCCACTGCATCTTCTTCTTTTGTTGGTTCACTATTAAGGATTATTATACATGTTAATTTAGTATGAAGTTAATATTAATTAAATAAAAAATATACTAGATATAATGGACTGTTCATCCACTTTACATAATTAATATTATATAGTGGATAAACAGTCCATTTATAATGATCTATGATGGGACTTTTTATGTAAGTAATTAGTAGAATTTACTGATTTTGTCTTCATGACAATTAGTGCTATAGTTTATTATCTATTTATTTCAGAAATACTTTTTATTTGAATACAAAACACAAATAAATAAATTGTAATGTTTCATTTTCATTAAGTAATTGTATTGTAATCATAAATAAATAATTGATATTTCGTTTGTGTTAGTTTCAATAAGCCGTTGTCAATCAATATTAAAAGCGTCTACTAGTACTTTGTCAAATTGTTTACTATTTTTAGCCTTATTCATGCAAGTTTCAATTATTTGGAATTAATTTCCTTTTTAGTGGGTCATGCAATAAAGAAATATAAAATACAAACAAAGCTAAAGAAAATAGTACTTTAAAATAATCAATAATTACATAATCTGTATTTTATCGTCGTTATTTTATTTATGGAAAAAAAAATTGAAATAAAGTAAGTATGTCTTTGCCAAAATATTGAGAAAGTTCGTGCATATTTTCTGATATTCGTCTTTATCGAAATCATTTAAAAATAAAATAAATAACACATAATTCAATATATAAAAATAACACAATTGTGTGTAAACTGGGACTTTTTTTAAAAATATTTATATTGACCTAATTATAAAGATGCTATTACAGATGCTTTTTTTAATTTAAGATTTTTATATTAGATATTTTAAAATCTATATACAACAAGCTTTAGTAAGCACTCACCGTTTTCATGGCGCGACTATAGTTAATACATGCTACTGGCTTCACCACCTTAAAAAAATCAACTATTAACTAACTAATTTTACTACTTTAATTACAACAAATTTTGTCTCTTACTTTTTTATTTTAGACCTTATAGGCTACATCTATGGTATTTTTTGTTGTACTAAATCATAATCAGTTCTTTTTTTATGGTATAGGGCGGCAAACGAGCTGACAGATCACCCGATGGTAAGTGAATGCTGTCGCCCATGGACA
>DVXP01000441.1:0-20625 GCA_018235645.1 Junonia grisea | reverse complement strand
GGCTTTCACTGATTATACCAAAATCATTAAAATAATGAAAAAAATGAACAATTGAGTTTAGTATATGCCACAATCTTTGACGCCTCCAAAAACATTCAGGCAAATTTCTGCCATGATCCTTTTTGAGATGTTGATATTACAAACTCTTCTTCCTTCAGGTGTAATGACGCTACAACGTCGTCTATCCGGCATGGAGCGCGACTTAGCGGCTATACAGGCGCGCATCACCTCCCTGGAGAACGAGGCGAGCGCCATCGAGGACGAGCACCCCGACGAGGCGCGGCTCATCCGCGAGCGCATCCACACCATCACCGACAACTGGGACCAGCTTACGCAGATGGTGAGTAGTGTGGAAAGCTATACACGCGTACATTACGTCACTAGTGAACGAGGTGAGCGCCATCTAGTAAGATATTTTTGATCCTGAAAATCATCAACGACGTCATGGTTGCATGACGGTATAGACGGAATGGTATAGATTACTAATGTTACCAATATTACCACAAATATGCAATGATAACTGCAAAATAAAATTTATTTGTGACACTTTTAAGAATATGCACTAGAAATATAAAAGTATTTTATTCAGTCGTTTTAAAGATATTTCATTGTTCGTACAGCTCAAGGAACGCGATGCGAAATTGGAGGAGGCTGGCGACTTGCATCGCTTCTTGCGCTCCGTCGACCACTTCCAGGCCTGGCTCACTAAGACACAGACTGATGTCGCTTCTGAAGGTAATATTTTACACGCAAATGTTACTTAGAAATCGTACTGTTGATAAAGATAACGCTCTAAACATTGATTCTGATCACAGATATACCAGCAAGTCTGCCAGAAGCAGAGAAGTTGCTATCTCAGCACCAGACTATCAAGGAAGAGATTGATAACTATAAGGATGAATACGCTAAGATGATGGAGTATGGAGAGAAGATCACTGCTGTAAGTGTAGTTACAAAGACAATCTTTATAACCTAGATTGTTTATTATACATAAAAAAGTAAAGTAGAATACTGTATATTAGGCCATTTCCATTTTTAGTTCTTTATACATGTCGTTTTAAAATTCTTATTTTCCCGTCCAGGATCCGTCCACGCAAGACGACCCGCAGTACATGTTCCTGCGCGAGCGCTTGAAGGCGCTGCGCGAGGGCTGGGCCGAGCTGCAGCAGATGTGGGAGAACCGGCAGCAGCTGCTCACGCAGAGCCTCGAGCTGCAGCTGCTGCAGCGCGACGCGCGCCAGGCGGAGGTGCTGCTGGCGCACCAGGAGCACAGGTGGGGGGGAGAGATATAATATGTCATTATGAGTGAGTTTTGTGGGAGAGAAAGAGACTGCTGTATGTCCCACATGAGGTGCTACAAAAACGTAACTTCAATGAGTACGAAAATACTTAGGAACGCATATCTTAGCTATAAACCAATTTATCAAAACGTTCTAGCAAATTAATAAAAAAAAATCTTAAATTGCATTTACTAAAAAATTGTAAAATGTAAATTATGTCCTAGTAGCATGTGTGCTAAATACTGTGCAAGTCCTATTAAACTTATAATAGAATTTTAGTTACAAAATGATTGTCTTTTTTCTAGATTGGCCAAGGCTGAGCCACCAGTGAACCTAGAACAGGCAGAGAACACGATCAAGGAACATGAAGCCTTCCTTACCACCATGGAAGCTAATGACGACAAGATCAACTCAGTCGTTCAATTCGCCAACCGCCTCGTCGAGGAGAGACACTTCGATGCCGACAAAATTCAACGCAAAGCTGAGAGCATTCGTGCGAGACGCGATTCTAATCGCGAGAAGGCACTACAGCAGATGGAGAAACTGCAAGACCAACTGCAGCTCCATCAATTCCTTCAGGATTGCGACGAACTAGGAGAATGGGTACAAGAGAAGAATGTTACAGCCCAAGACGACACCTACCGCTCGGCGAAGACCATCCACTCCAAGTGGACTCGCCATCAAGCTTTCGAAGCGGAAATCGCGGCTAACAAGGAACGTCTATTTGCCGTCCAGAACGCTGCTGAGGAACTCATGAAACAAAAGCCAGAATTCGTTGAAATCATCTCGCCTAAGATGCAGGAACTACAAGACCAGTTCGAAAACCTCCAAACCACGACTAAAGAAAAGGGCGAACGCCTCTTCGATGCGAATCGTGAGGTTCTCCTCCACCAGACCTGTGACGACATTGACTCATGGATGAATGAGCTCGAGAAACAAATCGAAAACACAGACACCGGCACTGATCTGGCATCTGTCAATATTCTCATGCAGAAGCAACAGATGATCGAGACTCAGATGGCCGTCAAGGCTAAGCAGGTTACCGAACTCGAAACACAAGCGGAATACCTGCAAAAGACCGTTCCAGATAAAATGGAAGAAATTAAAGAGAAGAAGAAGTCTGTGGAGCAACGTTTCGAGCAGCTCAAGGCGCCTCTATTGGAGCGCCAACATCAACTCGCGAAAAAGAAGGAAGCATTCCAATTCCGCCGCGACGTCGAGGATGAGAAGTTATGGATTCACGAAAAGATGCCACTCGCGACCAGTACCGATTACGGAAACTCACTATTTAATGTTCAGATGCTACAGAAGAAGAATCAATCATTGAAGACGGAGACAGATAACCACGAGCCAAGAATACTGACAGTCATTTCCAACGGACAGAAGTTGATTGACGAGGGACACGAAGATGCGCCCGAATTCAAAACCCTTATTGAAGAGCTCACCGCGCGGTGGCGAGAACTTAAGGGTTAGTTTCAGTTTTGCTTTTAAAATTTGTCATTTATAAAGCATGTCATATCATATATAATATTACAAAATTTTAAAATGTTTTTGTCTTTTAGATGCCATCGATCAACGAAAGGACAACTTGGCCCAATGGGAGAAGGCTCAGCAGTATCTGTTCGACGCGAACGAAGCGGAAGCGTGGATGAGCGAACAGGAGCTCTACATGATGGTAGAAGACCGCGGCAAGGACGAGATCTCCGCCCAGAACCTGATGAAGAAACACGAGATATTGGAACAGGCGGTAGATGATTATGCACAGACTATTAGACAGTTGGGAGAGACTGTTCGTCAGCTGACTAGTGAAGAACATCCTCTAAGGTAAGTTTTAAAGAAAAGTAAACTATTACATTTTAGATAGGAGGCAAGTCAGTCTAGTGCTGCGAAAACGTGAATCTAAATCAATGATCATTAATACAAGACCTCGCTACCACTAAGTTTTTCAAGCACAATATTTGTGTTTAATTTTATTTCGTGCTTGGGTGTGGAAGGAAAATATTGTGAGGAAACCTATGACACATGTATATCAACAACCGCCAACCAGCAGTGGAACAGTATATTCGATTATGCTCCTTAACAGGAGACGACGCCTTTGCTGAGTCCCCATGAACATTTACAGGCTGTTATTTTTACGACCCTGAGAATATTTGTTAATATAATTTTAATTTATCTCGCAGTGAACAGATTTCCGTTAAGCAATCACAAGTGGACAAACTATACGCCGGTCTCAAGGACTTAGCCGGTGAGAGACGAGCTAAGTTGGACGAAGCCCTGCGGCTGTTCCAGCTGTCGCGAGAGGTCGACGACTTGGAGCAATGGATCACAGAGAGAGAACTGGTCGCCAGTTCACAGGAGTTGGGACAAGATTACGACCATGTTACGGTGAGACTATTTTCTTTATGTCGAAGAATCGTATAAGGGATTTGAAAATTGAATAAATTTTAACATTTTATAGTCATTAGTAATGTCTAGATCGACGTGGTTTACAACAGTTTGCTACAAACACTTATTACAGTCTTTTATTTACATCACATCGAAGAATGAAATTTATGTATGAAATAAGATTTCATTACAGAATTAATTGCATTACAGCAGCATAGTTGTCATAGGCGATGATGTATAAAAGTTGCAGTTAGAGATTATATTTGCTCTGGACATACTGAATTATCTTTCAATCACTTTCGTCGATATGTAATCGTGTACATGTCCTCGCGCAGCTGCTGTGGGAGCGCTTCAAGGAGTTCGCGCGCGAGACGCAGTCGGTGGGGTCGGAGCGCGTGGCGACGGCGGAGCGCATCGCCGACCAGATGATCGCGATGGGCCACTCCGACAACGCCACCATCGCGCAGTGGAAGGAGGGCCTGCGCGAGACCTGGCAGGACCTGCTCGAGCTCATCGACACCAGGACGCAGGTGACGACCCGTTACACGTATTGTAACGAGCATATCCGTTGAATTACTTGAAGATTGGATGTATTGATTTCATGTACATCGATGACGTGGAGTCGAGAGTACGATAACATACTAGATAGACATTTTTTTCCTAGTACAATAATACTACAGACTACTATTTATTTCGCAATCAGTGAAGTCTCCTTAGCGCCTCTTTACACCAGTAGACTTGTATAGATATAAATGGCACAAAATAAAATTAAGTCAGAATTACCTAATTTACCTATTATAATCAGAATGAAAATGATCTAAACCATAGAATAAATTAATGTATGTCGTCATCGTCAGCCAATCGCATTCCACTGCTGACAGGTCTCCCCAAGTTTGCACCAAACATCCTCGTCCTCTGCAACTCTTATCCAGCTCTGACTACCTTGCGTATGTTGTCAGCCCAGCGGGCCGGTAGGCATCCTACAATAATTAAGAGTATGTAATATGGTACGAAGTAAATTTGAACGAATATGTATTTATTCTCAGATGTTGGCGGCGTCCCGCGAGCTGCACAAATACTTCCACGACTGCAAGGACACGCTGCAGCGCGTGAACGAGAAGGCGCGCGGCGTGAGCGAGGAGCTCGGCCGCGACGCCATCAGCGTCGGCGCGCTGCAGCGCAAGCACCACAACTTCATGCAGGACCTCAGCACGCTGCAGCAGCAGGTCGGTGTTCCGTCTCACGCGTAGTGTTCCAATGTTACCACCAAGTACATAGAGAAGTTGGTTATACATGGTGTTCATATTCAGTGTGTGATGTGTGTTGTTGAAATTGTTTGTTTGTTGTTTAGTGTTATACCACACGTGGGGAAATATTATTAAACTTTTAAAATTAAATAATAAATTTACTACTCAGCGGGATTTGAACCAGCACCTTCCATTGCACCATGGCAATTTGAAACAGCAAGGCATCATATTCCGTCAAAGATTTCATTGTTAAATGAATCTTTATAATAAGTAGTTAGGAACTTTGCAAATATTCTATTAATGACACCATGGTCGCTTAAACCGTCTATAAAAAATATCAGAACAAGAATTTTGACACGGCGTTTGAAGCGGCCTATAATTTTTTTAGCTAGAGCACTACCACATCCCATACTTCACTTTGTGCAAATAGGTTTAAAAATAAGTTTCAAGCATAAAATTACCAATTGATTTACGACAAAAAAGAGTTCAAGATTATAATGACATGTGTGTATTGTACAGGTGGAGGCGATAAGCAGCGAATGCGGTCGTCTCGGCGCTTCCTACGCAGGCGACAAGGCGGCCGAGATCAGCCGGCGCGAGGGCGAGGTGGCGGAGGCGTGGCGCGCGCTGCAGGCCGCCTGCGCCGCGAGACGCGCCAAGCTAGAAGACGCCGACCAGTTGTATCGCTTCCTGAGCCAAGTGCGTGACCTTACGTTGTGGATGGACGATGTGGTGCGGTCGATGAACACGGGCGAGAAGCCGCGGTGAGTTGCTCTACAAGCTGATTTGGTTTACCTTTATTACATTATCCTTAAGACATGTACACATTGTGCTCTCTCGGACATGCGTAGTCAAATTATATATATTCAAGTGCACTTGAATATAATGTAATTGAATTCAAATCTCAGTTTTTAACCTTTGTAAATGTTTTTTCTTATATAACCTTGTTAAATTACACCTATAAATAAATATGAGCAAGTGTTACTGATAATAACAAATTTCAGCGACGTGAGCGGCGTCGAGCTCCTCATGAACAACCACCAATCCCTCAAGGCGGAGATCGAGACCCGCGAGGACAAGTTCACAGCTTGCATCGGTCTCGGTCGCGAATTACTCGCGCGACAGCACTACGCGTCGCCGGACATCCGCGACAAGCTGCTGCAGCTCACCAACCAGCGGAACGCGTTGCTACGCCGCTGGGAGGAGCGCTGGGAGAACCTGCAGCTCAGTGAGTCGATACTATAATGTTACCTATAGCTTGATTATAAGTGTTGTACCTCCAAGGGTAAGGGTGCAGCGACATGGGAGGAGTTATTGGGCGCTCCCATTCATTCAGTCGGTCGTCAACGCTCACGGCGATACAATTCACTTATACCGGACAGTTTATGTCAGACGCATATTAATTAAATTTCCAGAGATGAGTCGTCCGCTGTCTCATTATGTAAGGATCGTAATTTTTAAAAATGTATTCTTTAGTCATAACATTACACAATCTTCTTGAATTTCTATTTTAGATTTATTTTATTGTATATGGATTTAGTATTAAATATTTTAAATTAAATTAAAATAGTAAGTAATGTTAGTAATTTTACAAAGATTAAGCCGCTGTATAGCAGTAGCGTAGCACATTGTATTCCCACCCACTAACGCGGTACGTTGTCGTGCAGTCCTCGAGGTGTACCAGTTCGCGCGCGACGCGGCGGTGGCGGAGGCGTGGCTGATAGCGCAGGAGCCGTACCTCATGTCGCAGGAGCTCGGCCACACCATCGACGAGGTGGAGAGCCTCATCAAGAAGCACGAGGCCTTCGAGAAGTCCGCCGCCGCGCAGGAGGACCGCTTCAGCGCGCTCACACGACTCACCACGGTCAGTACAGATTAGTCTGTGTGGCTTGTGGACGTTATGGGCAATGATAATAATTTCGACGGTTGAAAGGCTATTTGATCTAAGCGCCACTTTCCGACGTATTGAGTTATATATACACTAGGAATCAGAAGAATTCGCTTAGATCAAAATAATAGCCTTTCTACAGTCGATTTCATAACATTACACCAAAAAATCGACGTGTAAATGTCAAGTTGCATGCATGCTTAATTTCTCATGACACGGAAGTAGTATACTCTGTGCACACTCTAAATTGTGTCGGGAAATGTTGTATGTTGATGGTTCTATAATGACATCTAAACTCTTGATTTTACGACTCTATTAGAAGGGAATTTAATGAAATTTCACGAAAGTTATTATACAATTTAAATTCAGCATAACGTACGTCACGAAACTATTTGTATGAAATTAATTTCATGGCGACAATCTCACGTTTGATGCATTAATTGTATGGTGACGTGGAAGGATTTGCGTATTGCAAGATAAAGTGAAAAATTTAAGCTTGGTGGTGGTGTATATCAAGGATACTTTTTGTTTTACGACACGCTTTTGTAATGACACAATTTACACAATTACAGAAATTAGTTACAACAGTGAAATTAAATTTATCGTGTACAACATTAGATTTATAGTGTGAATACGGTTTTGATGTATTATATTTTCATTAAATTAATGTAGATTGCATCCTTTAACAAAATAATTAAACATGTTAAAATATTAAACTCATTCTTTGATAATGGCTTGTTTGAAGTGGATTTTAGTTATTTATTGGTTATTTCTCTTAATCGCTTGTTGTAATTTGCTAAATAGTTGTAGCGATTCGCATTCTTTTAATTTTCTTTTTTAATTCACTACTAGCTTGAACTGAATGCAGCGACACTATGGCCTACCGCACAGCCTTGGGATAAATGTGACGAATCATCCTTTGTCTTCCAATTCCCGTCTCCCACTCGTCAAAAGCCTTCATTAAAAATCGCTACAAAAACTGTTCGACCAGTTGGCGAAGTAGTACATGAAATAATCAACGCAAATGATAAGTTCAAATTACCCGAAAAGTTCACCAAAAGAAACCTAAATATAAATTACTCACAAAAACCGGTATCTAAAAATGATTCATATCTTTGGTCAGTCGTGACAAACAATAGCTTATCTACAATTTCTGAAACGAGTAGCCCTCCAATGTCTCCTCTGAAGTCGCCCTTATCTCCGGAAATATATAGCTCCATTTTCTTCGAATACACTCCGGAAAACGACAGGTCGAATGAGAAGTTATCTACAATAGATTTCATGTTATGGGAAAGATTATCCTATCAGCATGTTTATCCAAATGTATCGTTATTAAGACCTGTTAGGAGCCATAGCGAGTCGTCTTCTAAATCTGGTAGTATAAAGGGCTTAATGAAAAGGTTATCGTGGAGGAAGAAGTCTTCCGACAGTGAACCCAAGGCCGAGGTTGCTGTGTTATCACTACCCGGTCTTACTAGTAGTATGAAGGCTGTTAACGATTTAGGCAAAGACGTAAAAATTATTCCTCTCTCCTCTTCCTTGTTATTGTTGTCCCAAACACGCAGTTTACTGTATCCGGAGGGTGCATGGTACTATAACTATTTGGATAGTGTAAGTTTGGAGTTGGTATAACGCATGAGCTTTGTGTGTGCATTAATAGTGATATTTATGAATTTTGCATGATTTTTATACGTATTTATTTTGTAAAATATGACAATATATTATGAATATATATATATGTATATTATGAATATATGAATATATATATATGTATATTATGAATATATGAATATATATATATATAAGCTATTATGAAGATATAATTAAACAATTATTTTGATACTTGTAATTATTGAAAATATTTCGAACTGTATAAAAATCGCTTTTAAGATCAGCTACAAGTTCAACCGTACATCTTTAATTATAAAATCGCTTGATATTAAAAACACATAAATATATTTAGCCTATAAACTCGGTAACTACCCAAGCCTGGCATTAACCACGCTACCGACATCACCACTATATACGAAACCTACTATATATATGTAACGAATGTCTGCCTACAGTTCGAGGTCAAAGAGATGAAGAGGCGGCAAGAGGCCGCCGAGGCAGCAGAACGCGAGCGCCTAGAGCGCGAGGCGGCTGAGGCGGCGGCCGCGCAGGACGCCGTCGACACCGCCGAGCCGGAGCCGCAGCCGCAGGGTGAGTACACGAACAATGTTCAAGATATAATATGCGTCTTCGAAATTATACGGAGCATTGTGACGTCATTGCTTACTTGAATTTGTGTTGCAAATTGAGGGGGGTCTATGTGACCTCTTTGCAGCTCAAGTTGGCATGAGTTTGGGAAGTTTTCGATAATGTAGTTGCGATCGGTATTCTCCTACTTGTTGACTAAAAGCGTCTGTAGTAAAATTTTTGAAATAAAAATACAAGCGCTGCTAGTCAGTGTATGCAAAAGTAGTCAAAGTGTACCAAGTAAATTTTAGTTTGGAGAAAACTATCAAAACTCATTTTTGCAAGAATTTATTTTACCGTCGAGGACGTCATATTTGGTTTGTTTCGTATCAAAAATTTCGAAGACTCATCATCCTTGACTTGTTATATTTAATATGTTATTCCTATTAAAGTTAAAATAGTAGTGGATAATGAACTAGATTAATTTAATATTTGATAAAATTTTATTAAATTTATTTAAAGTTAAAATTTAGGATATAAATGAGACTCTTATGTAATGATAATGGAAAACACAACTTTTTCGAAAATTAACCTCACTTCGACTCACGGATTGCAATGTAAGCACGCATGTGTATCTTATAGCACTACCAATGAAAACAAACTTGAAATTATTATACAATAATATCTCTACTAATTTTCACCACTTAACTGGTGGAATGCTGCTTGCAATTTGCAATATCAAATAACACTAAATATAAATATAGTTAAAAATAAGAAATAATTAAAACATTTTAAATATAAAAAAAAGACTTAGCACATTCGCACTGCGATAAGGCCTAAAGTCTTACGGCGTCGCTTGCCGCTTTCCATGTGAAATTACCCTTTTTGTATCGCTTACTCGCCCCGCGAAAGAATTCTCCAAATACTTCAATAACGTAGAAAAATTTTAAAAGTAGCAATAGTTTACCATATCTTTCGCGGGTCGAGTTTCGCGTGTGAGACAAAAAGGACGTTACTTACCGATGTGTTGTCCACACATGCACACGCGTAGTCGTAAGGAGAACATCCACTAAAGCGGCTGAGAAGGCCCAAGAGCGACCGCATTCCCAGCCAGGTAACCAGAGCGCTTTCTATAAACCTACCGATTTAAACAGATACCCGGCTGTACGCATGTGCTTAAACATCGTAGTAATTAAATGGGTGTCTTAATTTTGATGGGTTACACTGCGCTCTTAACTAGTAACGCCACGGGGTAGATTGTTTTTAATTTTATTTTATTTAGAAGCTTCAAAAGGCTATCAACTTATTAGGCTCGGAATTATTTTCTAGGCTCTATTAGATAAAGCTAAGCACAATTTTCTTATCGTTGCACCTTTTTCGTATCCACGACACTCTTTTCATCTTCTAGGTGAAGGATTTAGTATCATTGTTCATTTTTTATTTATTTCGACATTTTCGTTTTCTATAAAATTGGTTGTTACAAAATATTTATACGTATTATCGCTATTCCAATTAATCATTACGAGATAGATGCGATAACGTCACGACATGAAAATTATTAGTTCTTAGATATTTTGTAACAGAACATTTTGTACCTATTATTCATGCTTATTTATTATTATATTAAAAAATAAATAAACATAAAAATTTTCCTCAAACGACAATATCAGGTTGTGTTTATAAAAATTATACTGATTGACCTTAAGCCCGTCTATTTATAGCTATTTGTAAAACAAAAACCTGGAATTGTTGCGAGATAATAAAATCTAAACTTTATATACTCACAGTAATATCAAGTAAATTATTATAATACATGTATTTTTATATGATTTCACTCGCTAATCACGGTGATGGTTTGATACTCGTACTCTTCATTTCATGTCTTCATTTAGAATAAAACAAGTTTTATATAAAATAACGTGCTATCGACTTATACTGTGTTCTTCTCTTTCAATGATGCCGTCTCCGTAGAAGGTAGGTATCACTTGTCGCTGACGCGTAAGCCTTTCTCGCTACACTTGTATGCACGGCTTTATATTGTAGCTCGCTTTTCGCATGTATATATTATAAATAATCTTATACAACAATGTTTAATTGTGTTTACTTATTTCTTTGATATCTTATGATGAACTTTTTACTATGCCTTGCTTTAAGCACCCGAAAAATAATAATATGGATAAAATATATAATTTTTCTCATACCAAAGAATTCAAAAGTGTTTAAGGGATTAAAAAATTCAATTAAGGTAATTTAGATAACGTTAGATAGATATCAATTAACAATAAACTTATTAAGTGCATATTATGTAGTATGCATGAATATGTGTTTTGTATAATACCAAATTGCGTATGCGTGTCCAATTTCTCATTAAGTTGTCAAAATATTAAGAAATTAACAAGTTTTTGATTTCAAAGAAAACCTAGACATTAGACACCCATACGCAATCCGTCGCATGCATAACCCGGCATGTACGCACGTAGCGTGTAGAGTAGACGTAACTAGCACGTAGATGTACGCATGCAGAGGCGCCTAGCCCCGCCCCCGCCCCTGCCCCCGCCGCCCCCGAGCCCGCCTCGCCGGACGCGCCGCGCCCCTCCTCGTCGAAACAGACGCCAGCTAAACCCGCACGCCTCTCCAGTGAGTATGACACGTAGAGTAACACACGTGGCGTGTGATGAGTTGCTTCCTGTACATTATGTGATGCAGCGTCACGTACGTGACGACGATATACTTGCTAATGAGAAAAAAATATTTTTTGTTTAAAACAATAATTGTTATAATTGAGGATAGTAACACATTTTCTATAAATTTCCAACCCTAAATTTCAATTCAGGATCAACTCTTTCACCACGCTACAAGTAAAACTGTGTAGATGATGGTAACATTAGAGAAACAATCAACAGTATGTTATATTAATTCTGTACACATTTTACTAATGACGCGCAGTGTATGGTTGTATAGTGCATGAGTATTAGTTCTAACATATGTGTTTTCTGGTGGTTTTACTGTTAAGTGTTTTAAATGTTTTTTTTTTTGTGTAAAACAAATTAGCATGTTAATGCTTTTGTTTATTTGCTGCGACCCAGTTGTGTTTTTATGTTGCTTTGAAGTTTTTTTTTCTTTTTTTTTATTCCCCTCTCCCCTTCCTTTTTCATGATTTCATCCCGTTATCACGTTCTGTGTTCGATGATGTCTTCGAACCAAATCTTTTCACGTCTATATCTGCACATATCCCCAACGTATCGCACGTTCCCCCCTATGGCACGTCCCCCCCTCCAGCAGCCAGTGCTAGCTCGACGCCGGCGACGCCGTCCACCTCTGGTAAGGTGAAGTCGCGGTCGCGCAGCAAGTCGCCCTTCCGCAGCTTCCGCTGGAGAACCGCTAAGAAGCTGCTCACCGGTGCTCACCATAGCGACGATGAAGGTATACTGCGGTAGCGGGTGGACGTGGATGGATAGGATATATGAATATATTTCATAATCATTGATTACTATATCAGTCCAAGAGAAATGAACTGAACTGAAAAATGTATTTTAATTCGTTTGGTGGTTGAATTTATTATTATTTATGAGTAATAAATAATAAACGGATTGATAAAATTTATAAATTTTAAGTTCACTATTTACTTTACAATTTTTACATACACTTTTGTATAAATTAAAAAAATAAGTTATTTTCTTGTTATAAAAAGGTTTTATAAATTACTTTTATATTAAGAAACTCAGATTAATTGAATGTATACTACATTATGTTATTTCACTAAATAAAAGTGTGTTTTGTTTCTGTTAAAATTTCAAATAATGTTTAATTTGAGTAGCTCTTAGAATACCGGCCATCAATAGGATGGTGTAAGGATCCATCCACGTCTGAACTCTATCGAACAAATGTGTACGTCCGCGAAGAATGCTTTGAGTGTGCTGTTGTGTTTGTGATCGCATGTCCTTCAAGTTTTACTTTTGTGCGTGTCACGTTTTTCGTTCTTTAGACGATTTTATTTCGAATTAGCTTAGAGCTTAAAACGTTTAGTATCAAATTATCACTAGTGATTATTGTTATAGAAATATATTAGTTCGAATACTAGTTATTGTACTCTTTTTATTCTTCTTCTTTCCCTTTTATGTCGTGATTGATTTTCTGTCTATAAAAGCAAATTCAAACTACAGATCTGTTTTCTAAAATACATTCTAATCAAAGAA
The DNA here is from genome assembly GCA_018235645.1 of Junonia grisea. Taxonomy (NCBI): domain Eukaryota; kingdom Metazoa; phylum Arthropoda; class Insecta; order Lepidoptera; family Nymphalidae; genus Junonia; species Junonia grisea. Next base: position 7,451 of record DVXP01000441.1, on the reverse strand, counting down.
CATCAATCATGACTTTCAATTTTTTTTTCTTCTATTTTTTACTTTCTTCTTTTAACTATTATTTTAATGTGAATAATAAGCTATTTGTGAATCTTGTGTCCCACAGAGGGCGCGAGTCCCGCTGGTGAAGATGAGGGCGTCGAAGGTACACTAGTTCGTAAACACGAGTGGGAGTCGGCAGCTAAACGAGCTTCTAACAGGTGAAATATTATCTGTTAATTATATTTGATAAGGGTATTAAAACGTCTTTACATCTTGATAAGAAATAATTTACAGATTTCATAATGTTTAGCAACGTAATTATTTTATTTTTGTGTTGTTAAAATTTGATTTTTAATAATATAAATGGCAAATCCGTTTGATTGTTTTTTTTTGCCTTTCGCGCTGTAACGACTTAATCGATTGCTATGATTAGTAGATGTAAAGTTAAATGTAAACCCCGGATTATAGAGTTAGACAATTCTTGTATCGGAAAAATGAGCAATTCCTGAGGCAACAGCGTTTTTTATTCAATGCGTTAAATCGACGACAAAGCGTCAATACCTATATTTTTGAAGAAATTCACTTCTTAATTTTTTTTAATTATTTAAAGGCATATTCGCATGTTTTAGTGAAATCTAAGTATATTTTTCTTGTAGCAGTAATAAATTCGCCGTGGAAATGACACTCATGAAGGCGTAACCAGGGATATAAGTTATAAAATAATCATAATATTCTCAGATCGTGGGACAAAGTGTACGTGGTGGCGAAGGACGGGCGCATGTCGTTCTACAAGGACCAGAAGGCGTACAAGGCGGCGCCAGAGCAGCACTGGCGCGGCGAGCCGCCGCTGGACCTCAACGGCGCTGTTGTTGAAGTTGCCGCTAATTACACTAAGAAGAAGCATGTGTTCCGTCTCAGGTATGGGGGATTAGATAATTTGCAAATTTGCTTGAGTATAAAAGTTTTTGTTGATGATAATGTGATTGAAATTCTGGTTTCAATCAAATCATTGAGTTCAAACGAAATGTTTACTCTTTATACTGAATGTCGACTGCTTGAAGTGAATTAGTCCATAAAGGAGATCCATTTTTCATGTCGGTTATATGAATACATTGGATTATGAGTGGAAAAGATGCTGTATAAAAGAAGAAAAAGGAGACCAAATTTGCTAATTTAAAATTATGTGTATTGGCTGTCGCTTAAAAGTATATACTTATAATCTAAAAATTATTAACTTGTAAATATTTTCAAAGTAATGGCCGATAGATGTCATTATCTCCTCTGTGACGACACTAACGTCATGTTTCCTTGCAGGCTGAGCAACGGCGCGGAGTTCCTGCTGCAGGCGCACGACGAGGCGGAGATGGGCGCGTGGCTGGAGGCGCTGCGCGCGCGCGCCGCCGCGCCCGCGCCGCGCTCGCACACGCTGCCCGCGCACCACGCGCAGGAGCCCAAGCGCCGCTCCTTCTTCACGCTCAAGAAGAAGTCAGTGCGCGCCCTCTCCTACCTATACTCGCCCTAGCCGCCCGGCCCCACGGCATGTCCATACGAGATACGAACCAGCCCGGCGCGCTCGCTCCTTTACACTTAGAGCGACGCTCTCATACTCATACGAGCCTTACAGATAGATAGCTCTGCCGTACACATTCGCACGTACAAATACACATGCTTTCTAAGCAAAAGTTGAAAAAAAATACAGATTTTTTTTAATTGTAGTCAAATTTAAAAAATATGTGCATTGATTTTTTTCAAATATGTTTGTTAAATGTTATAACATCAAATCAATAAGTTGGCAGCTCTGAGCGATTACGTTCTTCGACAATGTGATTTTGATTTGTTGTCGTTATTATTTATCTGATAAATTATATAAGATAATAAAAACAAATAGGATTATGTGTATAATTTAGTATCTGCTAAATTATGATAAATATTGACATTGGCTATAATACTGCGCAAAAATATCACACAAATGGGCAAAACTAAACAAAAGATACTCCCTATGTTCTGCAAAGTCCAACATATTCATTAGGAAAAACAAAAGCTACATTTTGAAAAGAACGTTTAATAAAAATAGAAAAATGAATTAAAGAAAAATACTCAGCAGTATTTTAAAAATGTGAATATGTTGGTTCATTCATTTAAAGCTTATCTATGCTTTTAGTTACTTATTTCACAACGAGCGCGGCCGAGGCAATAATTAAATGTTCGTAGATGTGTTTACTCTGGCTGGTTACTGGATAAAGTTTATTATTTCCCATTTAATACATCGTAAAATTTATTTTTAAGAACCTTTAAATCAATGTGATGGGAATGGGAAATAATGAATAGGACTTTCTATAACATGTGGGCGCGGTGTGTTTTATAAAGCATTGTGTACAGATTAAGTGATAAGCACAATTGTATTTATTTAGTAAATGTTTTTGTACACGATGGTTTATTGTGGCTTTTTATCGTCATTTTTGATTTTAATTCTTTTTTTATTTTGTTCTTTTAGTTTTTTTACTACTTGATATTCCAATATTCAGTTAACAAGATTGCTTGCTAAACTGCTACTCCTGTTTACTAACCCGTACGTCCAACTAACATTTATTGTTCCCCTTATTCTAGAACAGTCGCTAACGTGTATCGTTTGTCCACAGCTAAGCGGCGAGGGAGCCCCGGCCAGCCGCTCGTAACGCATCACGTTTCTCATTACGCACGCCGCGTCCCGCCCGAGCCGCCCAGCTACCGTGCTCCATGTGCCAAGTGCGAGTTCCTATCACGTTTCGATTGAGACAAAGTAAACGAAAAATTATATGGGATTGAAACAGCGACATCTTTCATCAAGAAGGAGAAGCATAATAGTGAGTGAGTGTTTGAAGCGAAACGAAGAACAAAAGTACTCTCATGAACTCGCACTTGGCACACGAGCCGAGCGGCCGCGGACGCCGCATATTTCTCACGATGCTTGCTTCGCGTAAGCTTTGCTAATGACGAAATTGTGTCGAGCGGCCGCACTGACGACTGTCAAATGTTTGTTATTATTTTGTTGCGTACAAAAACGTTATTTAAGACTGTTCGATATTTGAGTGTTTGAATTGTTCGCCTTCGTCTGATGTCGTATTTATCGCTCGGGCCGCCGAGCGAGTGGAGATATATTTTTATCCGAGTATGATACGATCCCACCCGTGTAATTGTTGTATCTTGAAACGATTATAAATTTAATACATTTTATGAAATTCTAAATGCGACGCTATTTATGAATAGATAACTTTTTAGCGTTTAATTCAGATGGAAAATATATATATTATTTATTTATATACGTATATCATATATGTAATTGATAAATTATAGTGTAAATTCATTTGAACTAGAAATGTATGACGTTCGATTGAACCGAAAATTTAACTATCCTAGATGTTTTATTAGATTACTGACGACCAAGCAGAGATCGAAACGGAATTCTAATCGCATTTGATAATAGACGAGATATGTATATGATTGTAACCGCATTTACAACCCATAGTTGATTTACCCAGTGGTTGATATTTTATTGATTGACTTGGTTGCGCGAGTACCGCCGGTACCGCGCCACGTAATTGAATTAGGATTAATTTCCATTGTGAAGTGTCTTCATTCGAACTTCGACGTCGCTGTCGGCTAATGAGTGCCGCTTTTAAAAATTACATTTCTATCAGATATTCTTCATAGATCCTTGGTAATGTTAAGAGGTGCGTAGTCTAGGTGGTAGGTGCGGCGTGCCGCGGACAGCGATATTGAAGTCTATCTTTATGATAATACGAGTTGTAAGTATGCTTTATGCCTCATATCGTGCTTTTAAGAGATAATGTCTTTATATTATTAAATTATAATTTAATGATTATTTTACTGCCAACATTTCACAAATTCGTTAATTTACTTATTACGTACGATGAATGATCACCCTTACTAGATGTTACGATCACACATTTTTAGTTCTGTTTACGTCTTATGTTTATGATTATTGTATAGATTGCGCGCGTGTGGGTGTGAGTGTCGAATATGTAATTCTGCGCCTGCGCCTCTTGTCACACTACCGCATGTATAACTATGTTTAAATATTTTATTTCAAAATTTTACTTTTTTGAGGAAAATATAATAAATGATGTTTTCAAATAATTTTGTAGTTTTAATTTCGTCCTGCTCATTTTGGTGTATTAACTACTTTCCAATGTAATCCAGGCACTTGAAATGTGTTGAGAATGAGATATGGATGATAGACATTCCTTCTTGCGATAAAAGATAAATTCGTCACATATCGAGATAAATAATTTCTCATCCTAATTTTAGAGTGTCGTTCCAACTGGAGTATTAGGCATACTCTACTGGCGGGAATATATTTATTAAATAATACAAATAATTCTCAACTATGTTTAAATATAGTATAATATTTGTCGTAGTGTTATTTTTATTATTAATCAATAATTCGAGTTCATGTAGTGATGGAGAATGTGACACAAAGAGAAATGAAAGGATACTTGGAGGTGTTACAAGTACACGAAATTCTAGACCATTTCAGGTAAGTTGAATTTGAATTGAAAGATCGTAGACAGATTTTTTCATCATAATTGTACTTTAATTAATAGATACATTTTAGCAAGCCGTATTTTTTTTTATTTTAACGTAAAATGATCTAGTTGCTTTCAAAACAATTATATACATATGATGTAATAGGTATGTACCTATATCACAGTATAAATTATAAACTGCTAAAAATTGTAAAGTTTGTATATTAATTTGTAGACTATGTACCTATTCATTCATTCATGATAAAGTTATTTGATAATAATTAAGTTTTTAATTTACGTTATTTTACTTTGTCATCGTATTAATACCACTTTTCCCAATCGGTATTAAGTCTGATTAGTAGATAAATATAAACATACGACCAAACTGCAAGTCAGATTCGGGCTTCGAGGGTTCCGTGCTATGCAAACAATATTAATTCGACCGATTTATTATGGTTCGTTGAGAGTTAGAGATATCTGCTATAACAAAGAATACTAAGAATTTGAAAATATCTATAATTTACGAAATATTAAAAGACAGCTCATTTTATTTTTCATATAGGTACTTGCAAACGTATTGACTCTGAATCGAGATTACGCGAAATCCTTTCTTAGTGGATCACTGTGGGTAAAAGGAAATATTTTTGCCTTATTGTGTTTCATGATATCAAGAGTTATCGCGATGACTCACATCACAGTAAATCTCTTTTATATGTAGATATAGATAGATAACGTTTGACCGATGATAGTCTGAGTAATAGAGTCTAACAGGCTTTATACAAACAGTATTTATTTTCCTTATTTTTTCTGTTATGTTAATGTTTTATTCTCTGAAATGTTAAGAAAATTAAATTGGTTTGTAATACACATCAGGTAGCTCTGTACCTAAGGGTGGGGGCGGAGGGGGAGATAGGCTTTTGCGGCGGGTCTCTGATTCACCAGCAATGGGTCCTGACGGCCGCGCATTGCTGCTTTCATGGGAACGCGGCGGTGACACATGGACAGGTTTGTATATAACCACTGATAAAAGGATAATAATAATAAATAATCATCGCTGGTATACAAATAGATGGTGATAAAATGTGGTTTGCCATTATTTGTTGTACAAACTAGCGAGCTGATCAACTTATGTCATGCGATAATTGCCGCTTGTGGATATTTGAAACGCTAGAGTAGCGCCAGAGTAGTAGTAAAAAGTAAGATGAATGGCATTGCCAGCCTAAAGGTATGGAAAGACTGGGTAGGGGTTAAGGAAATGGAGGTTGTTTACTTTTGCCAATCTTTATGAAGGTTAACCCAGCCAGGATTTGACAGATTACTAGGATTTCTGCCTCCTTTGAGGGCAAGTTAGTAGGGTAATACGCTGTAATAAAATTATTTTCTTATTAAGGATAGGTATAATAAATGTCATTATAATTATAATTAGGTGTTTATGATAACCACTGGTTTGATAGTTTTCGTGTATTGCAAAGTATTGTTAAGATTCGCTTGATACAATTAGATATATATAAATATAGTATAACAGTAGTAGTAACAAATGGCCGGGGAAGAGGGGGGTACATTGGTACATATACCTATTTATAATTACGCCAAATAAACTTACAATTTTTTAAATGATGACAAAATATGTTATTCTTTTTTATAACAATTACATTTAATAAATATTTTCAAATGAAAGAAAACTAGAACAAATAAATACCTTGTAGGTAAACTTTATGATTTTTTATTCATATGAACGTAATTTTAAATATATAAATTTTAATTCTAAATATATAATTATTAGTAATTAAAATTGCAATTTACGCTAGTTTACTTGTTCCACCCCACCTTACACAATCTAATTTCATTTTACACAAATAATATGTATGTTTTTTTGTTTCATTATCTAGGCTATATTAGGTGTGCATTCGTTGTATGATCGCTACGAGAACGGGCGTCGTATGATAAATGTTGAAGCATTCGTCGTTCATCCAGAATGGAACTCGAGCACCTTCGCGAATGATCTCGCTCTCCTCCAACTGGTCAACATTGTGCACACGTCTGGTATTTTGTTTACATTATTTGATCTTTATAAAATAACTAAGGTAAAATAAAAATAACTAAGGTAAATACATCTAATTTCGCGGTATTTCGAAAAATGGCTTCTTATTTCGAGGTATCCGAAAAAACGGCTTAATTAATAAATTCTTAGTTTTTTTTTATTCTAAAAATGCTAATAAAATAAATTAAACCTTTCTAGAATAACATAAGTAGTTCCTTTATTTTAACTGCACTTTGCGGTTATATTCGCGGTGATTATTACGGTTTTGTTCCTATGAGTCGTAAAGTAAATTAATCTGGCCTATAACCTTCCTCTATAAACATACTACATACCAACCACATCACGCAAAAAACAATTATTAAAATCGGTACTAAGATAAGCCTATTGCCTATTACCAATTAGTAATATCAGTATTGATTTTATATTTTGTAATTACATCGTTTCTATATCTAATCTCATGTACTAGTCTTTACTATGATATTGTAAAGAGGAAATTTTGTAAGTTATGCTTAAGTACCTATTTGTTGCTCTTTCACGACAAAACAGCTGTTTCGTGTTGGCTGAAAATAAAATAACAATAGCTTACCTTTAATTAGGAGATACTGGAGATAGGCTTCCCGGGAATTCCATATAAACACAGAATGTTCACGTATTATTTTATATTTATATACGTTACTACAAGTCATTAATACTCGCATTTAAAAAATATGAGATATCTGAAATATAAATCGTTAAGCTAAAAAATATATAAAAATCACTATCATTTTTCAGTGATTTAAACGCGATAATTTTTGCGCGCGTATTCTGTGTCTGTGACATCAGGATATGCCTGCTCCACACATTAGCGAACACGTTCGCACACGTTGGCTAATGAATTCGCCAATGCATTTTCACGAAGCATC
>DVXP01000440.1:0-20629 GCA_018235645.1 Junonia grisea | reverse complement strand
AGACTTCGCACTACCTCATATTAGAACGTTTGTATAGGAAAAAAAAAAAGGGTTCTTTTAGAGGTTTCTCGGAAATTATTAGAATTTTTCACACCTTCAGACCTCCTCGAACATTTCAAGACCAAGATAACATAAATCCGTTTAGCCGTTCTCGAGTTTTAGACGAACTAACGAACTAACTAACTAACGAACAGCAATTCATTTTTATTTAGATTCAAAATATCGACGCTGCATGTATAATTAAATGGCAGAGCCTTGATAAGTAAGTGTGGTTGATTGATAAGTAACTCCATATTTGTATAGATTAAAAATATTAAAAAAGACATAAATAAAACAAGACTGTGATTTTAAATAAATCCATAATTGGTTACCATTGCATATGACGACTTTTTTTTAAATAATATGAACTGTACTGCAACTAAAAATATACGTTTTAAAAAGTTTTCTAAAAAGTTTCAATTTGCTATAATTGAATTTTTGATATTATAATTTAATTTATATAATTATTTATAGCTGCTGCTATATTCAAAATTGTTCTCATTTATAAGATTTCAAGAAGAAACTTTCTATACAAGTTTTGTTTCAATATAATTTCAAAATATAATCAAAGTAGCACAAAAACCACCAATAGAACTTTCAAAAATTGTTTTTGAAAAATATTTTGAATAAATAAAAAATAAGTTTTGTAATCGCGAAATAGGTGTCTTAAACTTATAATCGTCAATTTCGAATAAACATGAGGTAGACGAATATGTAAAGAAGGTTGAACACCTTACGTAGTTTATCACTTAATGTTACTTTGCATTGATAAGGACACTTTGTCACAAAATTACCCAATAGTTTCAAAGTGTCGTCAATATATGCGTATCCAGTTTTAATCTGGTGGATACTTTTGATACTATAATTTTTTTATTTTATTTTACGAATTATATAATAACACTCACCGCTTCATGATCTATTCACATAAACTTTTATTATTTATTTTTATAAGTGATGAGCGATAGCAAAATATTTTTTTTTACCTTATAAAAGTAATAGAAATAAGAAATAGGCAAGACATTTATTTTAATAGACCTAGTAGTATTAGTTATAGTTCTTATTCATATTACGCAGGCAATATTATCAAGTTTACTCATCTATATCAAAGTATATATTAGATATACTATAGCTAAAGTAATTTTTATTTGATGTGCGCTATCAAGAAGTTCATGAACAGTAACCTGGCAAACCACAACCATCTAATTATAGGAACTCTTTTAACTCATAAGTACCGTTTATTTATAATTCTTACAAGTAACCGAATGTGGTTTAACCTACACTAGGTTTGTACACAAGAACAAGTTTTTATGGTTAGTGTATAATTATATTTAAAATACGTTGTAAACAAGCGATTGTCACCATTTAAATAACAAAAAAAAAACATGTGATATGCACTAACCATTTTAGGAGAGTCAATCGAACGGCATTAATGTGACAACTTTATTAATGCCTGTAGCCTAATATAGTTCGTATATCAAATGTAATACATTTTAAAATATATTCACTCGCTGACTTTCCCAAGTTACCAAACAAAGATTGGCCACCATAACACCCACTCAGCGTGGGTTTGGATCGCAAATAACCAACATCCGGAGATCAGCAGGTTCTACTATTTAGTAGAACCTGCTGATTTTGTATAGGAATATTATATAATACACTTATCTAGAGTATATCAAAACATTATACTTTATTGTTTGTATTTATCATTAGTTTTGTTCTTTGTTGAAATAGAAACTTAGCATCTGTACCTCCGAATCTGATTGTGGCCCCCCTTGAAAACGTGCTGCATCAGAAAACTCAAAATTGCCATTACAATTGTATGGCTAGTGGTATTAATAGGAAGCTAGGGCTAATGAATAGGAGTTTCCGTTTTCGGCTGTTTTACTCACCGTACAAAATACCATATTACCACCCACCAACTAAGCTTAGGTACATTAATCAGATTATTTCGTAAATATTCGTTTGTTAAGGCATATTTACGAGTAAGCATACCTACAGGATTGATACTTATATTTAATACAATTGTGTGTTTTAGGTATTTTCTTTAAAAACTAAATTACGACAATTTACTTTTTACAGCAAACAAACTTCAATAGAATGCAGACGTTGCGTCGAATGCGCCGCACTGGTGCGTTACGGATATCCGGTCGAGAAGCGCTTGCGTTCTCCCATACTGAGTACGTTCATTATCCTATACACAGCTATTATACATCTGCCCATGAAAATTAAGAATCTTACTAGGCCTTGAGCGGTAGGGATCGCGTGCTCGGAATAAATAAACTACGGAATGTTTCAAATGAACGCTTTATTACTCCTTTAAGGCGATTGCTGTATGAGCATTAGAAAATTTAGTTTGAACGGTTATTAATTCTTAAATAATGCGGTTTAATGAGGCATAACGGCTTCATATGATAAAGATAGAGAATTATGTAACCGGTGCGAGACAAAGTGATTATGTACCTACGTAATAAATGTATAATAATTACCTACTTCAATTTATAATAAAGTAAGCCTACAAATAGCCAACATATGACTTAATTTTGCGTAATAAACTATTGTTTATGCTTTCGCACATTAAGTTCTTGCAAATTAACAGCTTAAGTTCGCAAGTTTACAGCAATTTAATTGTATAGGAATATTATATAATACACTTATCTAGAGTATATCAAAACACTTTTTTTTACAGTTAAAACATAATGTTTCATATTATTATTTTAACGCCGTTGATTGGCCCAAGTGAAATAAATTGACAGTAACGAACCGAATGTGGGACAGTATGTCGTTAGGACATAGGATAATGGCGGCGATTAATATTAATTCTATGTAAGGGTTGTCAACCACAAACAATGTTGATGATAGACCATGTCTCCAGGGAGAAATAAAAGCAGATATGTAATTAAATTCCGGCTCTCCTTGATCAGGGGCGAATTGTTATTACCTAAAGGCCCTGCGGTCGAATGTCAGGAGGGAGAAAAGATTAATGTTTGTGGCATGCGCCTCATTTTCGTTTTAGAAATAACGTTACGGTTTCAATATTGCTATAACACCGCTTAAAATATTACACGGTCAGTTAAGTGTTAGTACTTATTTATCTTTATTTCTATAGTTATATTTGTACCTAGTTTATTTATGTACCTAGTTTATACCTAGTTTATTTATGTAGTAAAAAAAGAAAGTCATCTTTGTTTCTACAGTTAGGAAATATCAAGTACTTTTGTCGAGATTCGAAAAATTTACAAATATCGATTTAAAATTTTTAATATAATGAAACTTCAAGAGGTCTTCAACACAAAGATATTAAATATCAGATAATATTTCCATTAAATTTAACAAAGAATCGAGCTGGTCGGAAAGCGTCGTTAATTTGCGCCGGTACCGTTGCGAGCCGAATTCGGCCGGCCGGTGTCACTGCTCTTCCGGCCAACAGTATGCAAGTCTAGCATTTCCCGCTAGTCAATAGGAAGAAATTAACCTCAAAATGTAAACTTGTTATGACAATTCGTTTGAGTGTTTTTTTCCAAAAGTATTTTGTTTTTATTTTTTGCAGATGCATTGCAAGAATTTTTATAAATTTATGAATATTGAATGGTTGTTATGTAAGTTATCAATTATTTTATTTTTTTATTGTTTTATTGTTTGTTTCATAATGTTAATAGTTTGATACTTTAAACGAAAATTTATGATACAGTTGTCTTTTGGCATAGTTAAAGTTCAGATTATGAAGGAAGATTCAGTAATTCAATACCTACCTACTTTTAATTTATTATACTAATTTAAATATTCCTAAATTACTCACACTAAGACACTCATACAAAAATTTCATGGTCGAAGATCGACCACAAGACTGACGCTAGTAATTAAATATAAGTTTAAATAAGTAAGACAATTAATTTATCTTCTCTAAATTATTACTTGTACTGTTTTGTCGTAACTTCCGTCAACCTGCTGTGCAAAGCAGGTGAAACCGTTATCTACGATATTATCGCAACCAATTGATAATAATCGGTGACTTCTGCTTCTATTTACTATTTTCTGATAACAAGTCTGTACTAATAATATAAATATCTTGGTCTATACGATCGGAGAGATATGAAGGCGCTGAACTAATTTCGATTGATTATGGTTTGAAAGCAGGATATCGGTTTTCGGTGGATTGTCTTAACATTGTCCTTCAGGCATTTGCTCAGCTCTGGAACTTTTACGGGCTGTTACTTTACGTAGAATATTGGTGGACGTAGGCTATTTTAATGACCAAGAACTACGGGGACGGAACCGCGGGAAAAAATTGTATCAGTATAATTTGTAAAAAAATATTTAGGTACTTAAAGAGATGAGATATGAACGTTATATAACAATCTTGCCATATTAAAAATGTTTAGTAGCGATAAATCTGAAGCGATTATTTCCCATCATGTGAACCGGGGATTTCCAAGAAATCTTGAATAAGAAATACATAATTATGCCGTATAAGAAAAAATGTTTTCAACAGCATTTTAACAAGATTGTCTATACCACATGTGTACCATGTAGAATGTGGAACATCTGTATTCAATCAATTCGATTGGATAACGCATAACGCTGCTGTGTCTAGTATACAAAGTTTTACAATGCAAGGTCAAAAAACCTATAATTTCTAATGCTCTCGTCGTTTTATATATTTTTTAAGAAATATTGAAGATTTACGCTAATTAATATCACATTAAGAACAGCTCTAAATGTATGTCAAATAGTAATTCTCATGTTCGAGGTTCGTTTACCTCATTTCGCATAATAAAACGTGTGAAAATCTTAAGGGAACAGTGCTTCCGTTATTTGTGGACTCATTAGCGATGCCCAGAAGGGCACTCTACACCAGTTGTTAAGGTTTTCTAATCATCGTTCATTAGTGCACTTATTTTAGTATGGTACAAAATTAAAAATTATCAGTTTCAAATATGAAACATTATTTTATAAAAACGAACAATGGTGTTACGTAGTACACTTAATAATAAATAGAGTCTTATTTTTATTAAATAATATGTTTGTTCGTAACCACAAAATGCGGTGTATCAAATCTTGCTGATGTCATTCATAAAGTTGTGACAATGAATATTCTAACAACAAACGGCAATAATATTTGCTAGCATTGTATGATACCTACTGGCGTTAAAATACCTAGTACCCGCTGTTTATTAAGTCATTCGATCTCGCTAATGTTAAATAGGAATTTATGTAGCGTGTAACGGGTTCGTGTCTATACTGCGCCCACACTTATTAACCAAACTGAGATTTATGCGTAACTACGAGGGCGATAGTGGCACAACAGGGCCTGTGGAATGTGACCCACGGTTCGTATTGTTTGTGTGGACACATTGAAAAAGATTCACACCTTAAGATTTTTTAATAAAAACGCTTTTTTAAAGTATCAACTCGTCTAGATTTAGTAGTATAGTTTACAAAACAACGCATGTAATGAATTTTTAAATTCTTTTCAATACCTATTTGAAAATTGTCTGATTAGAAAAACGAATTCATCAAAAAGAAAACAATCGATATAAGCACTTGAAAATAACTACAAAGAGAGAAATAGCAAAAACATTTTTTTCTAAGAATTTTAATGTTTTCTTACCGTAATTAGAACGAGAACGCCGTACAGCTGTCACGGCAAAGTTGTGATGGTCGTACATTAAAGAGTTTTTCTTATAAAATTTATTAAAATGAACATTAGAATGAAATTTTAATAATATATTTCATTATTTTTTTTTAATAAAAAACTAATGATCGTTGCTTTCCTCATATACCCGTGTTTTTTGTTATCGCTTGCGTAATAGAAATTCGGGGTTACAGATAACTTGTTAGGTTTCTCTTGTGATCTGTTTTGAAAGACTGTTTTCAAAACACGCTATATTTTCATAGCAAAATCGTTCATGAAACTGAAAGAGCAAAATCACCATACATGCCAAAATCCAGCCACCCGCACAAATTTTTGCATTTAGGATAGTAGTATGACAATAAAATACTATTATACAATAGTGAAATGTATTATTTCTTTACCATTATCTGAAGATAAGATGTTCAATTCTTCAGCATTCCATGTGAACATTACTTGTAGAGCAAAAAGTCCATAAAAATTAAATGGCATATTTTTTATTTAATGCGCCTAATTTCGCGGTATTTCCAAAAATGGCCTCTAATTCCGAGGTATTCGAAAAAACCTCAGTATAAGTTTTTTTTTAATAAAAATTCTAAAAATGTTAATAAATAGAATAAACATTTTTAGAACGAAAACTTATGATTTTAGCCGTTTTTCGAAAACCTACTTCAGAATTGGTTATTGAAAATGTTGACAAATAAAACTGCAATGTGCGGATAATGCGCGCAATAGGTACAACTGTTAACGAGTGCGGGGCACCATCTTCTCATCACCGATGCCCTAGATCTCATCCGATGTATCTGGGAACCACAGTTCGTACTTGCCATTATGTCGTTCGGGCACCTTTATTAAATTTTTCTCAAGTGAAATCGTTTGTTCTAGTTTTACTATTATTTTACATTTTGTACCTGTTGTTTTTCTTTATTTGAAAGTATGATGTTGCGTTAATAAGTTTATTGTATATCAAATATAACACAAGTTAGCAAATTTTAAACATAATTCTACAACTATAACAAGTTTCTCACGGTCGAGCTCCATTCAAATATTATATTTTAATTAATGTTTGAAGTTCAAGTGAACATCGTGTAAAATATAAATTAGTATATTCATTATAATTAATATTCAATATTAAAGGCTGAAAGATATCAAATGGATCTAATAAAATTAGATTTGGAAAATTCTGAACAGAATAATGAACATCTTGTCAATATAGTGGCATTTTCAGGTATAGTAATACAGACTGTAGACAAACATATTTATTTGTAAAGATTAGTCTTCGTTTGAACCATAAAGATAACAGTAAAGAATGCAATGAGTTAAATCAACGGATGAAAATGTGTGCGTTATGATAAATGTGGGGCAACATTCATGTGTACTTATGTGTGTACGAGCGCTTTAATGACATCGGTTACCAACATCATAATCCGGTAAAACTGGGTAAAACCGACAGATCCGTACCACTGACACCATAGACACAGCTGACCGGTTTTTATTATTTGATATGATATGCAACACTATAACACAAGTTTTATAAAAAATCCAAACAAAAGTCTTCAACGGTTCCCGAAATTCAACCCTGTAGGAAATAGATAGACGAATGCCTAGATGATGTACTAAGTACGTTGTCAATCTTTGAATACGGAATGTAAAAAAATCACTTTTTACTTCATACAGTAAATGTTTAAAAAAAAGAAAATTATTGAAAAGAAATGAAACCGATTTTACAACAAGCATTATTTAATTGTACAGCATTTGTATGCTAGCGTCGTCTTTGATCTCGCTATCAGGATTTCCGAGTGAATGAATTTAATGGTAAGAGTTTTCAGTTAGATGCATATCTCTCATGCTTTATAAAGCCCGTAGAAAATGAGATAAGTCCTCATCTAACGTTGCTCTCCGTTGATTAATGTGTGTCCTACAAAGAGTACAGGGCTTTTACTTTTAAAATTTAAAAATAATATAGTTTAATTAAATATTTGTTTTAACTAAATAAACCATTAACAAAACGCTTATGTTCTGCGAGATAAAAATTGAAATTTGTTATTTTGAAGTTTGAAATGTATAAGATAGGTAGGTACCTAGATTTATTTTTGTTTCAAGTTGCCAATAAAAAATTCTAAGAATTAAAATCTCTTTTTGTTATACCTGACAATCAATAACTAAAGGAAAGTAATATCGAGAGCATACTTTCTAGTTCTATTTACAACCAGTCTAGCTCTGAATCAGACTTATTTTTCTGTAATTATATAAACCGCTCTTTGAGTTATTGATTGTAAATTTTAATTATCTCTTTGGACTTTTGATATTACAACAATAACAGGAAAGTTTATAATACGATGCACCTTTGAACTAAGTTGACCATAATTATCTTTTGTCGATGTACTTAATAAAGCTTTTCATTTAAACGGCTCAAAAATCTTTACAAAGAATAACGTTGTCAAGTGCCGGTTCAGGAATTCTTCATCTATTCAGCACTGTCGTTGACCGCCCTCCTATATATCTCGATATATAAAGAAGCCATTGTCCGCATGCCGGCTTCATTATCTGACGTGGGAGACCTAACATATCTGTGTTCTCGTATATTACGACGTACTTTTAATACGTACATCAAAGACATGACTATATCTGGAAGTTAATTGGTCTTAAGAGTTTTGTTATTCATTTATGATATAACTATAATAGAAATGTGAACTGAGTCCTTACCATTTCAAACTGTCGCTAACAATGTGACATACATTTTGGCAGTTGATTTCAAATGTAAAGAATTTTTATCGATGTTTAGTCAATAGCAAAGGTTTAGTCTGATAACCCCTCTGTGAGATTTGTTGCCAAACATTGTAGCTAATTATAGTACACTTTGACAGCTTAAAGCGGTACAGCGTTTGAGTCTTTGAGTAGATAAAATGTCACAATGTTGCAAGTTTTGATAGCGATACTTTTGAACACAATTGGTGTCAAGATATTGTTATGATTTTATTTTTCTTCATACTGGTACATATCCCGGACTTATTGGCATTCAAGGATCTGGTACAGCCTAGATATTGATTTTTACACAGAGCGAATGCCGCAATTTTGCAATTTTTTCGCAATTTTGAGGGCAAGTCAGTTTATTAAACAATTAGACGACAATATTTTTGTTACTATTTTATTCACCTCGCAAAATATTTTGTTTTGTATGTATTTAATCAAGTTTCGAGATCGAGAGTTAGTTCAACGTAGTTTAAATTATGAAGGTATAGATTGGGTCTGTTTTGATAGAAATTGTCAGAATAATCGCAATGGGATTAGTGTTTTGCTTTTAAATGAGATATAATTAGAATTGCTCTAAACTCAATTCTATTTGCAAAAGAACATAACTTGAATTAAAGACATCAAAGACTCAAGTTTTTTTAAAGAGTAAAACAAGGATACGTATCGTCATGGGTGGTTGGTCTGTTTGAATCGTAACCGTTAAACGAGTTGTTGATATTAAGGCTGTAACGTACATAAACAACTGAAGTGCCTATAAATAAGTAGCTCTGCCTACTACCTACTAACATAGTCCTACATGTAGGTATACCATTTGCCTTGAATATTTGTATCTATTTAACATCTATAAACTCTTTACAGTAACATATAAAATGTGTTTGTTTAAATGGTTGTACGGATGAATATTGGAAATTAACTTAATTAAAATAATTATGCGAGTAATGAAAAGATGAATTATACGTTATTAACCTTTGACATTGAGGACAATATTATAAAAAAATAATTATTAAGTATATAATATAAATATAAGTATAAAAATTATTGTAAAAATATAATAATATTAGAAAAAATATTATATACTATGACTTATAGTTGTAATCTAATAATGTGATGTGCTGAGGACACACTTAATTGATAGTTAGTATAATCATAAGCAGTAAACTCGGACAAGTTTCGTCCCAATAGTTTATTTGATATAGGAATAAGTATTACAAGTATATTGGAATCCATTAGGTGGTGGTTTAGCCTTTTAGTGTCTAGTGTCGTGACTTGTAATAACGTGAAAGGTTGCAGAGTGTAGATACACGTCAAATGGTATCTAGTTGTTATAGATCAAGGACTTTGCTGATTTGGAGTCGAGCTGAGCGCTACATCAAACATTTTCACCCTCGCATACACGCTTGCAGTTTATTGTTGAGCATGTTAGCTAGATAAAATTTCGACTCTACAAAATAAGCTTTACATGTCTGAACTGTTAAAAATTGAATGAATTATGTTCTAAGATTAATTAATTATAAAAATATGACTAATTAAATATTACATTACGCGTAATAAGATTTACCCACCTTGTTTTTTGATAAATTTACATTAGAACATAATGTGACATCTTGAATTATTCTATTCTTATGTGACTCTTTGTTCAATAGAAGATTCCGGAAGATAAAAATAATAATGAATTACAATTACGCAACACATGCAAAAAATATTAACATCGCCATCAAGTTTAATGTTCAAATTACAAGCGACCAAGCGTTAAACATAGACTTATTGACTCAAGCGTTGTCTGGCTGTTTGAGTCTGCTCAATGACAGAAACGTTTCGTTAATAGTGGAACCCACACATAGCCTTAATTGGTGGATCTTGTTTGTGTTGTGGTAATGACCTAACGCCTTCTTTTCAATAAGGAACATTTATTATGTTAAACTTTAAGCAAGGATATCTGAGTCATATTAGATTTAAATTTAAAATACAATGTTTAGTCTGATAAAATATATGATCGAACAAATTTGGTTCATTAGTTTTAAAGAGTAATAAAAATAAATGTATCAATTTAGGATGAGATGGGAACTTCAATCTGAATTTAAATTAAATCTGTTGCCCGTTACAGTTTGAAGAAGTATCAATTATATCATCACACACATTCAATAAGCACCAAATGAATGCTTTCATAATAATATGTATTAGTGTGCTACGTGCAAAAACTAGTGTCAGAAATAATTGCTACACATTATTTCTCATAGTGAAAAACAATATTATCATCTGTTTGTTAGGTAAGCGGTTAGGTAATCCGCAAGACATCATTTGCACAACAAAGGGTGTTATAACAATACGATGGATTAATCGTCTAATGGATTGATGCGAGTTACAATAGGTACCGCAATATGCATGCCGTATAGGTAATAAACTGAGGGTGTTGGATGAATGCACTGCGAGCTAGCTGTTGCTCTGTGGCCCGTACAAAGGACTATATCCTTTACACTATTGTAATAAGAGAACAGTGGCCGCAGATGGGATTTTGGTACGATTGTCTACCGGAGTGTGGCGACTGTGAGGGGCCAAGCTGTAAGGGGACGAATTACCCCAGCGCTATGCACTTTCGCTAGACATGTTTTTTAAAACATTTACGTATCAGTTTTCCAGCTGACTGAAGACTACGTTGAATTTCATTGATTTTGATACAGTATAGAAAATTGAGGAGTTATTTGGTATATTTCAAATGAATATGTCAATTTTATTGTTTATTAAATTTTAACATTGTAGTAAATTATATTTTAAGTACAGATACGATCATTAAAAAAGTTAAAATTATGATACATACCTATATTTTTTAGTAATAAAATGTTTATTGACGATGCGGTTGTGGCTTCAAAAATAGACGTTACGTTCAAAATATAATAACAAGTTTTGAGTTATTGCTCTATTAAAAAATAAAATTCCAGCATTCACCATTCCAGCATATATTATTTAACACTAGTTACACCTACAACATAATAAATATTAACTAGAATACTATAAAAGTTTAAGGTAATAATTATGATAACATACCTAAATTTAAAAATCAATGTATAGTTCAAAGGCAAAAACAATGCTCAACTTCTTTCCTAGAGCCACGATCATCCCGATACGTTCAATATCGTATTAACTTATCAGTTCAAACTTCGTACGAGACACAGATGCACTTAAGTTTACGCATATCGATCCTACGGAACCGATGCACGCGACGACTGCACGTTCGTCTCCACCAACGGCTGAATTAATACTAACATAACCTTAAAAATTACGCGGCTACGACCGTTGAAGAAATTGTTTATACTCAGTACGAACGTAAATAGGGCGTTAGAACCGAGACGAAAATATTATGACTCATAGTAAGGAAAAGGACGACGATATACTATGGTATTATGTGTAGAGCTATTGGTATTAATTATAAATATAAGACGGAATTATTTTTTTATCTGGATATAGTTTTATTATGAGTTTTGTAAAACGATTGGCATTTATCACTATTGATAACGTACGAGCTAACGTAGAGTCGGTAGAGATTATTTGTATGAGTAAACTAGATATAATGATTACGGTTTGTTTATAAAGTTAAGTGTGCTACTTTGAAAAGAAACTTGTTTTAATTATATTATAATTACAGATCTCTTGTGAATTAAAATTTATCTTTAAAGTTGTAAAAAAATAAAATAGCAAACTTCTCGCGCTCTACATTTTTGATCACTGTAAATGAATGATAATAAAAATAAACAGCACGAAAAAAAAATATTTTATAAGAACTTTGATGATAGTAAACTCTACTTTTAAAGAGACCTATAAAATACTTATCTACGTTTACATATAACATGATAATTTTTATAATAACCATTATTGTAATTTTATAATAATTATAAAACATGTTACATATTAATTTTCAATGTTAATAAGCAAATTTTTGCCATGTTTTCTCTTAAAGTTAAAAACAGCAACAGGTACTCGAGAATATCCCATCTTGGTCTATAAAAAAAAACTGTTAATAAGACTCTGTGTACCTGCGCAACGTATCTCCGGGGACCCTTTTATCGTATGAGGAACCGCTCTAAGGAATGAATGATTTTAAACAGCCAACAAAAACCTGCTTTGAATTCTTCCCACTTGTACGTTTGACACTGTTTGCTTTTAAATAACCTTTGTAAAAGTATTGGACACTTGACTCTCGAGGTTTCGATACAATAATTCCTTTTTATTTTACAATGCTTGTTATCATGTTAGTGATATACGTAATGAAAAGAAGTTAAAATCGTGCTACAATTTATTGTATCTATAATCTATTATACTATTACATGGCATTTATATGATGAATATGAAGAAATACATTTATTTTACAGCAATCAATACTGTTAAAAATATGGCGTATTAGGTTTCAAAATCGAAACTTAATTAAGGAATATGACTCAGTGTTTATACCATGTGTACAATTCATACTAAAAGCACGCCCGATTCATTCCTATTTAGCTACCATACTAGCTACACTTTAATTTCCTATTGAAATAAATTATCCATAGTTTTAAATGTTACAGAGTACAAAACACATGGTAGAGACACTAAAATAATAAGAATAGTCTAGTCATATTAATTCTTAAGTATTGTCGAATCAAATTTTTTAAATTTTAAATAGATATAGGTAGGTGTTATTTACTTCATCATTTTGTTAGTAGTTACTACAACGTAGTATTTAATATATTGCCCATAAATGTTAGACACATAATAATTCTGCTTAGTTATGTCGAGATAAATGCTGTCAAGGTTTATAGGTTTAATATATGTAGGTGTATACCTAACAAATAATGTATAGGGCGTACCGTCTGGCGTCCAATCTGGCGTCTACGAGACTGCCGTCGAAATTTCCATTACGAAAGTCGGGTTCTATTCACGATATCAATATCATTCAGCTTTCAGTAAGTCCGTATTGGGATTTCGATATTGAAATGGCAATATTTTTGTGTGTTTTGACGTGTTTTAATCGTAATATTTACTTACACTGTAATATTGATTTAACGACGAAACTTTTTACTAACGACTAACAATTTTGACTACTTCTATATTTTATTATTTGTCTTAGGTTTCTAGGTTAAGCAGAGTAAAAAACGAGTAAGACATCATAAATCTATCGTTATAAGCTGGTTTGTCCTACAAGCTTTATATGGCGTTTGTCAAGTCCATAACAGAGGGGCATAGCGTTCGTGGGTCGGTTAGCGGCGCGTGTTTCCTGCGCGTGCGCAAGCTGGAAGGGGCACGCGCACGACTCAAATGTGAAGCTAGGTATGTTGTACTGTGATTGTAGGTACCATATTTTATACAGGGGAGTGTTTATTTTAAAAATTATGATTATTTATAAAAGTGGTAAAACTATCTTTCGAAAATCAATTTTAATATTCTTTAGGGTATTACCTATTTAATTTATTTATAAAAAGCTGATAAAAATTAATATACAAAAAATGGAAGATACAGAAATTATGAATTTTTATATTTTATACAAAAAAGAAACGAACGCACCGAAATTTTACCTAATTAAAAAGTTTCTATAGTGCATAGCGCACTGCGCATGTGAGTCAGGAGCATATCGGTGCTGCAAAATAATTTTTTTCTGGCACTTTTTTGTAGGATCCAGAAAGAACTATTCACATCAAAAATATAGCATGAATATGATTTTAAACAATGTTACTGTAAAGGTGTTTGAAATAATAATGATAATTCATTTCTTCGTATTTAGGTACTAAAATAATAATAAGGGGCTATGGTATTATTTTTGTCTTTAGCCTATTCTGGGAAACAATGATAATACAATTCTAATAACTGATACCTGACCACGCTTTACTTTATGTTAAGACTGTTATGAATGTTGGTAAATTTTACAATAGACAATTCTTCTACAGTATAACAGCAATTAAAACTAGAGTAGTGATAAAATTGACTTTTGTCTGAGTTTTTTTAAAAATAGATACTGATAAGATTGTTAAAATAAAATTTCAAACGTGTTTTCCTCATAAAAGTCGTTAATTACTTTCTCAAATACAGCAATAACTTTCTGTGCCCTTATATTACTTTTTCTTTTGTTGATATAAAAGCAAATAAAAAAAAAATAAAAAAGAATAGAATGTAATCACACTGTATCGGACAGTATTTCGGTCTGGCGCACGATAATAATAGGTGCGTGCGTTTGTTATGTTTTGTTTGAACTTTGACTAACGATTTATGAAAAGTCGCGCCGGCATGTAAAATATAAAAATATACGTGTGATAATAAACGTGTATATTATTACTCTATGTACAATATATGAAAATTGATAATTTACTTTAGTATGGTAAGGAATTAGTTAAGAAAACGAAAAATGTATTATATTTATATGTAACTACTTTAAAAAATAGGCGCCCGCTTTACCTACCGCTTACAAGTGATTTAACTAGCGATTACTTCGATTCCGAATGGTTTACATTCGGAACATTTTAGTCTGTAAGTACTCAGCTTAACACAGATGTTCAGCTACCTGCAAATATCACAATTTTGGGGGAATAACTCTTATTCTATTAAGAACATTACTAGGCTTAAATTTCCGTGTTTTCTCTGCTTATGTATTAAATTACATACATTTTATGTTATAGTGCTAGTTACTTCAAAATCTATTTAATTATTTACGAGATAATCCAAAAATTGTAAATTGACGGATAGATGGATACTTTGTGATAAATTATGTTAATATATTAATTTATGCGTAGGTAATCGTAATTTCCACAGGTGGTAGAGATTTTTTAAATGAACTTATAAACTAATAATTCATACCTATATTGATTGAAAATTTCCAGCCAGTTGGACTTTTATGTTTTAACATTTGTTTTTTAAATCAAAAGTTTAACAGCGATGTTATTGTGTTATTGTTCTGGTCGGCTGCGCGGCGCGGAAGCAGGCTGAAATCATAATAACAGTTCACACAACGGACTCACGACTCGCCGCTTAAGAACTGATTCGTTGAACCTGTTATTATTGTATTAAGTTATCAACTTTTTATATTAACTTCATTTTGCTTCTCCTGCCAATGATCTAAACGAAAAAAGTAAACTAAACATAATCATAAAGTAAACACAGATAGTGATGATATTAGGACGTAACTATTATTTATACTTATAATTGCGAAGCGATGCTTATTGGTTTATTTTTTTTGTTAATCTTATATTGAATGCCGATCATTATAAGTAGTTGTCACAGACCCTGCAATGTTACGAACATTTTGTCTGTGTGTGAACAGACTCCGCATTTTGTACAGTTTATATGATACCACTTCAAAGTTGCTTGGTTAGACGGTGAAATATCTAGGAGATGTTATTCAGTGAATCGCCCTTTTCCTTTTATCTCAGCACGTTTTCGCCGTTCTCCCTATTGATATCAACAACGCTACCCGTTGCTAAGCAACTACCGAATACGATCGAAACAACGAAAAGAGGCCCAAGAAATCCATCCACAAAAATATTTTTTTACATGTATAGTCAAAAATTGCGAAAAGCGGGATTCGAACCTATACCTCTGATATTAAGGTTTTAGAGAGTAAAGGGAGTAAAAGAGTAAAAGTGGGTAAATACGCTTATATGCAAAATATACGTAAGCTATGATGCGGACAACTACTAGCTTAATGTAAATAGCTTTAAAAATTTGAATACATGTGATAATTATAGGTATACAGAGATTCTGAATATAAGTATATTTAATATGATATGAAATGTGTCTAGCTGAGAGTTTGAATGACAGAAAAAATTTCAAATCCAAACATTTCAGAGCGTCTCATCACCATAGCACTTGAACTCCCGTTCATTACACCTTTTCTCATAAGAGTTGTAACAACAACAAAGGGTTCCTTATACAAACATCTGAGTTCAACTTCTGAGAAAGGCACGCCTTTTGCCACTCCCGTGGAATGTGCAATTACTAGTCACAAATAACTATACTAGGAACAGATTCGGTTCGCGGTACGAATATTCGTGTATTATATAACACCTGATAACATTCAAGCGAATATTACAAAAATATACTTTTTATATCTAACAATAACACAATAAACCTACTTCAACTGTAGGCTAATGTGAAATATTTTTTAATGAAATAATTCGATAATGTTTAGGTATCCTCGTATTGTTTTATCTTTGTTAAATTTTATCAAATTTTAACTTTAGTTGAAGTTTTTTTAATACCTACCTAGTACTCTTTTGTAAATAGATTTTTAATTACAAACTGAAACCTATCATTACATGATATTACGTAATGGTAATCAAGCATTTAATTTATTACTTGCAAAGGAAGCGTGTACCTCATTCAAGGTTACATTATTGTTACCTGACCTTCACGCTGCCTGACTTTAGCGATTTTCAATTCGTGGATCATAGAGTCGCAATCAAATTAATATATTGGTATACGTAATTAGAATATTCAATAGCGTGAGATCCAATTTCGAATACAATTAGATATCAACTATTCGTTAAAACGTAATATTAATATCTGGGAAATTTTCTTACTCCGCTCCCAGATGGTATCTAAATGAGTATGAACATGTGTATTTTAAAATGATAATTAAAATTTTTGACATGCGAGGAATTGTGATGCCTTAAATTGATACAACTTTCATTATTATCACTTTTCGCAAATTGAATAAAGATTTTACCCTAGGTATTCTAAAAAAAAGCAAAATGAATTAAAAATATATATACTGGATAATATATTCCCTCGTTATGAAATATAGAATATTTTTTTTTTATTATATAGTATTGACAAAACATATTTTAGGATTAACATATCCATAATTATGCAAAAAAAAATCAGAATTTTATGGTTAAAGTATGGATTGTTCTGTATCTATGTATCTTAGTATGGTTCTAACTTTACATGTAACGTTTATTAATTATTACAGAACGTTTTTTTTATTTCATTGTTCTCTAGAATCTCAATGAGGACTAATTATTGTGGACTTCGTGTCTAATGTGTTTTGTTATTTTAATTGAAATTATTAGTATGGCGTCATTCCTATATAAGTATTTGTCAAGGTTATGATAATATCATTTATACTCGTACATATAAAAATATAATAATAATTTTGAATCAAGTATATTTTAATTTTAGATTATAAGCGTACATCTAGTTTTAATGAAATCGTGTGCACATCACTGTAGTCTTATATAAATATATAAAATCGTGCATAATACAAGCAATGAAGAATAAACAATACCTAATAAAACTATTGCAAATAAAAATAATTTCCAAACAAAATATTATACTTTATACATATGAGTTATCAGGAAATTCATTGAAAGTGTTAATCCCACGCCTGCAACGATACACAAGTATAATCACCCTGATTAAACCTAGATGATATCATACCTGATCCGGGCCGCCTTGATTACTAACTATTGTCTATGAATCTATTTGAATTGTGATGTAAATTTGGTAACGAAACGAAATTTACAGTAAGCAGGGGGCAGAAGGAGGTTGAACAGTACTAAAACCAAGGTCATTTATTTTTTTTTAGCATTACAAAGTAAACAAAAATTAAATAAATGAAGATCACTAAATGATAGATGTCATCACTTCGTGAAATACCTACGATGACAATGTAATGTACCAAGCAGTGTCTCCTTATTTATTTTATTTTTATTTATTTTTAATAGTACCGAAATATTATGACATAAATAGGTAAAAACACAAAATTATAAATAATGTATATTAAAAATAGAAAGGGACCGAAAATTGATCCTTGTAGAAAACAAATTTTTAGAACGGATGGGTATACAAGAATAATAAAATATGTGTACAGACTTGTAAAATTCTGATGTTTGAACTATTAGCCATAGCGAATTAAAAATTAGACATAGTCATGATGGTTGTTATCCGAAAACAAAATAAATACAAAATTGATCAATATTTTTAAAGAAATAGAAAAAAACAGGAATAATTGCATAGACTCTCTAATCTCCATTTATAAATGTTTATATGTTTTTAAACACTTTTTTTTAAATGTCTTGACTACAAAATACTACGTATTGTTTATTGGAATGACAAACATATTATGTACATAGTTATTTACATCAATGTACACATTAACTAAACCGAGTAAATTGAATCCTGCGCGGACAAAGCTATTACCGTTTTGAACAATTAAGCTGTTTTGCTCGTACTTACGCTCTTAGAGGTATTAGACCCGCCTTTGACGACTGAACGTATAATATAATAATTTGTTAACGAAATCAACAATTGGAATACTAATTCAAAGCTTCTAGTTCGGCTTTTGTTATACAAATTGCACGAGAATATGCAAAGTAGCAAGTGACTAATAACGTAACTATCCATAACCGTAGACTTAACTCCTTAAGCGAATACAATCGTATATCGTATTGTCTTTTGGTTGTTAAAATAGCACATACAAATGCAAAGACAATGTATCTTTAATAGTTATATCATAGCTCTTACTATAATAATTACGAGTACAGTATATTATATTCATATTGGTACTCATGTTATATGTACATAATAATGTGTGATATAAATAATATATAGGACGTATATATATTTATAGGTATATAAAATTATAAAATTGCAATAAATGGTATGACATGATTGTAATTGTGATTGATTTTCACAAGAATGAGTTTACCTTAATGTTAGCAAAAAGAAAATCTGTAAGCATGATATCTACACTTCAAATACCATGTAGGTAAACGGCAAACGAGCTGACAGATCACCTGATGGTAAGTGAATGCTTTCGCCCATGGACATTTGCAGCACCAAAGGAGCTATAAAAATGCGTTGCCGGCCTTTTAGGGGGTATGGATGGGGAATTAATGGGGAAGGCGTGGGGAATTGGGATTACGGTATCCTTACTCACGCGGCGAAACACGACGCAAGCGTCATTTCACGCCGGTTTTCTGTGAGGCCGTGGTATCACTCCGGTCGAGCCGGCCCATTCGTGCAAATGCATGGCTCTCCCACGGTAACAATAATTTTAGTGACCATTTTGACCTAAAATATTTTGGTAAAACGTTACGTAACAACTAGGGGGACGGGTACAGAAAAACGTTACGGTGCGTTACATGTGGGGGAGGGGGGGTCTAAATTCTTCAAAAATTGCATGACGTAATACGTGAACGACCTCTTATTTGAAAGATTACAAGGATACGGATTGTTAATTTATTATGTTTATTTTTAGCTTTACTGATAACATCTACCTACCTACATTTATATCACTTTTTTCCAAACATTGAATTTTCCAAAAGGTCATCAGATAAAATATGTTAGATTTTTTTGGTAAAGTAGTTTTTAATTATTAAAATCAACGGAATATTGCATACATAAAATAAACAGTAGAATTAATTTACAATTTAGAATTAAATTTCAATTCAAAAAGTAAACAAAACGCACATTACATAATAAATATAATTAAATTGGATTGCATTTATACATTTATTAATTTTTTTTATTTATTTATTTGGTTCTCCAACAATGTGTACACTAAATATACAATCTATACTAATATTATAAAGAGGAAATATTTGTTTGTTTTATTTGTTGATTTGAAAAATTCTTTCACTGTTGGGAAGCTAGGCTATCTCCAGTGAACATAGGCAATATTAAATCTTCAAAAAGTTGGGGATTACCGTGCGAAGCCGGGCCGGTCTGCTAGTACATTATACAATGAATAAATCTTAAAACTAAATGCCCGAATAATTTAGCGGAACAACATTTTATTATTTATAATATAAATATATTATACGAATTATATTATACATAATGAAAATAAAATCAAAGTTAAATAAGTAAACATAAACAAAAAACACACAATCAAAAAACAAATTTTAAATAAAATGAAATGGTAATTATTTTTTTAGTAGGTACCTACTATATTTTTTACTGATTTTATGGGTGTAGTAGTTAAATCAACACTATCCTGGTACTCAGAAAATACATTATACATTCTTGGTAGAGGATATCATCACACTATCTTTGTTACGCGATCGGGTAAAAAAATTATTACGTTTTATCACCTAACTAGCTGTTACCCGCGGCTTCGCTCGCGTTTGTTCAGATTTATAATATAAATCTAAAAAATAAGAATAATTTACTCCGTTTTTTCCACATTTTCCACTGTTTCTTCGCTCCTATTGGTCGCAGCGTGATGTTATATAGCCTAAAGCCTTC
>DVXP01000439.1:0-20634 GCA_018235645.1 Junonia grisea | reverse complement strand
CATAGTAGGTAATATTCTAGTCTAAATGGTTACTGGCTTGCCTTCTGGGTTGCGGAGGTCAGACGGCAATCGCTCTGTGTAAAAATCAGTAACCTGTCAAAACTTAGGCTAGAATAAACCAGACCCTGGCTAAGTCCATGAAAAATGCTAGGAAGAAGAAGATTCGTTAATTTTTGTGTGCCACCTTACTTTACAATTATAATTTAGCTCATAAAAATAATAATTTAAAATCGAAATAGTTTATTAATTAAAGGCACTGACGATTGTAAAAGAATATGATGACAATATCAACAGCACCACTCGTTAAATGATTCGTCGGGACCTATGTAATTTTCCCGAAGACTGAATGAAATCTATGTTTATAACAAAAAAAATATTTTTTTTTTCGAATTTCATATGAAATATATATTTTTTAAATAAATCCCATGCGTGTTACGCGTCACGGATATTGTGTTTGCGAACAAAGACAATATTGACGATATTCAAAGCTTTGTGGAGCCGGCTTAATTCCGGTTCACCGGGGCGAATCTGTCGTTCTGATGTAACGTGACAAACTAGTCAGCGTTATTGTTTAAAACAATATATTCCGTAAATGCTGTATATTGGTATGACATCATTAATGATATCGGGCCATGAAAGCCTTATTGGTAATATTCTATTGTGCACCTCTTGTCAGGCAATACAGTGGTAATGATTGTTCTCTTAACAACAACGATTTTCATTCCAATACCTGACTGATATACATATACGTATTTGCTATGTTATAAATGTTTTTAACCTTAATGTATAGTACGTAGGCCGATTGACCCAGTTGTTATCACGAAATTGTTCTAGAATCTAGACCAAAAGCTGGTCGAATATTTTCGCTACATTAAAATCATAGACTAACCTAAACCGGACTAAAACGTTAAGTCGTCCTTTAATTAAACTATAGGAAAGTTTTAGGTAGACGATGGTTTAGCATGATTTTTATATTTTTTCTAATGAGTAGACACCGAATATTTTTGTTGTTTGTAACTACAAAACTAGTCAATTATTTATTATAAATATAAACTCGTGTATTTTTTTCCATTATTTACTTCGGATTTCATTTGAGTGATTTGATTACATTTGACTTACAGACACAGTGTATTTTGTCATCTAATGATTGTTCCCTCGGGGAAAATTCATTTTCTGAAATGAAAATAACGTTTGTGGTAATCCAGGATAAAAAAAACATTTATTCCAATTCATCATCTGTTACCTCACAATTTTGTCGTATCTTTTTATTTTGTGATTTTAGCGAATTTTGTTTGAAATATGGTAATATTTTTATTTTTATTAAAATCAATTTAATGCCATATAAAATATGTAGGTGTCTACGCATATTTCTAAGTAATTTAAAACCTACGCTTATTCAAAGAATGTAAGTAGGTTAGATAGTAGGTACGTAGGTATATTTGAAATTTATTGTAATGTTATCTATGATAAAAGTGCATAAATATATGCTACAGTGTAACTACACATTAAAACGTATTTAGCGCAATCGTATTACAATAAATAAAAATGGATTTAGGGACTTTTGAAAATTCACATTTCGGTCTAAAAATCAAAAAATATCTTATCATTTTTATTTAGGTCTTGAAACGAATTAAGAATTTTTATACCAAATATATACTCATTGACTTAGCTTACATTGCTATAAACGAGATAGCTATTAGAACATTATTGCTTTGTATATACATTATCAGTAATCCATGTCGGGATTACATAGAAGCCGACAATACATACAACTCGGATATAACCTAAATTAATACAATAAGTCTATAGATATAGAACCAATAAAGGGTTACGATGGATTATCCGTTTAAATATCAGTCAGCTTCTATTACATAATGCGATTTAATGGACTAATCAATTAATACCATATGGCATATGATTAAAGGTATAATGTTTATTTCAATTTCATAATTTGCGTAATTCAATGATTTAATCGCTACATATTATAAGATAAAATTTCTTTCGTCAGTCTAACTAACAGCGGTAAACACAAAAATTAACAAAATACTTAGGATCTTTTCTGTATAAGGTTTAGATGCGTAAACAAAACTATTTAAGTTTATGAATAAATTTAGTAATTTTGTAGAAACAAAAGATATTTTATATATACTCGTATTGTCTTAAATATTTTCCGTGCTTCTTTTCTTCAACATTACCGTATCCAAAACCATGTAATAAAATAAAGGAACTCTTGCCATAACAACGAAATATAATAGACTCGTGTATTCTATTACAAACTTGAAACAATAAACAATGTACATACGTCCAAATGACTTATAAGAAAGGAGCATCTCGTTGAAACACCATTCGTATTAATTTGGCTGGAGCCAGTTCATTCTCATCTGCACTACAAACTTAGACAATTACGTCATAGTGCACGTAACGCCACAAATTCAAGTTAACTGACCTAATAAATTTATTGTGCCATAACTAGCCGTATTGCTGAGTTATGACTCGCCTCGTCACACTGTTTCCACTACGCTGGTGGGTACTTTAGAGATTTCTTACTTCTTACTCTAGTCTATAAGTTTTTAATGACTTAAATAATAAATTAATTAGCCAAGTGCGTGTCGAGTCACGCGCATGAAGGGTTCCGTAGTTTCCATCACGTATATAATATTATATATGTATACCGTATATTATACGGTCACATATTAATTTAATGTTTATAATTAACTTATTTCGTAACAACTAACATGTTTATCTTAATAATTATCAATGTTTAGGCAAAATATTATTTTTACTTTGATCGACTATAACTCGGTAATTATAAAAGCGTACATAGACGTAATAATTTTCCTTTTAAATTTATTATAAGTACTACTGTTATGAATTTTTTCATATTTTTAGAAGCAGCAGTTTAGTTGGTAGAATGTTGATATAGTGGGGTTGCTCAACTCTAAGGAAAATTAACACTTTAAAGCTTAATATTTCTATAACAGCTCTTCGCTCGGAAAAGTGGTTTTCCCAAACCCAATGGGTTTTTAAACGACCTATCCAACGATACCCACGCTATGGGAAAAGTGAGAAAAAATATTTTTAGCCTCGCTTTACTTATAGGAGAGACACCCTAAAAAAACTTTTTTTTAGAGATTTTTTTACGACTTTCTCGGCGTGATTAAGAAGTATATTCATACACAATTACAGATTTCGAGTGTTAAGGACCTCGGTGCAAAGCCGCGGACAGACGGACGGATTTTCCAGAATTTTAACATTACAACATTAACTTTGCCTATATTTTTTATCGATCATGACAGTTCATTATATTCTTACGAAACCAATATCAGCGGTATTACCGAATACGGGAATACTTTTATGAAACTTTTTTCTGTAAACAGTAATAAAGAACTTCGTTAACAATGAGTTACCGTGACGTGTAGTGAAGCGAAAACATACGAAGAACTCTGACAATATTTTTTATTATGATATATGATGGACGTGCTAAATCACACATAACGCATTATTCAAAACATTGCTACAGTTAGTAAATATCTATTTTCGTATATTAATATTAGACACGTCGCCTCTGCAACTTTTCGGTGTAAAGTTTCTGTTCGAGTAAAACTGTTGACGTCGCGTTATTTTTGGTAACTGACTATCGTTAAAAGAATAAGGGATGGCATACACCACAACTGTGAAGCGAATCAGGAATACAGCTAGACCCAAATAAGATATAGTTATTTTTAGTAAGAACTGTTATTAAAAAAATTATAGTCGACTTAAATCGAATTTTTAATAGTTTAATAGAAACGTAACGGCTGATGGAATCTCTATTGAAATTAGCTCACAACACGCAAAATTAATCAATTTCTTGAACACGAGATAACTCTGTTTTATTTATGTTGAATCATTTTTTAAATCCTGAAGTCCTGCAAACTAACCTACCTAAGTAGCCGTCATCGAAATATCTTTTTTTTTAACTATTAACCTTTACAGGATACCTCGTAATTCTATATGTATTACCTTACATAATATACTAAGATGTTTCTATCGCTCGCTTGAGCTTAGCTTGGACCCATTACTGTGTTACTTCCCTAACATTACTGTCCATCAAAAACTAATTTAGTGGTAGTAAATACAACTTTAGTTACTAGTTTGAAATGTGAGTCGAACTGAAATGAGCCAATTTGGAATCCTCACATTTAATTATTGTTTCTTTGCATCTTTTTTCAGAATGTTATTTTTGAAATTATTTAAAATGTTTCTTGTTGCCTGTCACGAAACAACTCTCATATTATTTAGTTACTTGAGGCCTGTTTTCGTGTCTATTTTTACTGAAAATATTTGGAAAATATTATATGTAAAAATAAACACGGAATTGTCATTCTTCTTTTAATTATTTTTTGAATCCGACATATGTAGGTAATTCATAATAAAACTATAAATATAATCGCTATAATGACACGTTTAAGAAGTAAGATAGTAAGTAGTAGTCTTGTAGGTCACTATAATTTCTGCTTAAACGAAGTTGCCAAACAACCGACAAGTAAGAAATAAATAGTACCCGATTTTTATATTATTTAATGAAAAAATATATTCACTTGGGTCTATATTCTTAAGTCTATATTTTACTCGATGTGACAGCACATCCCTAATGCAAGTAGTAAATCCGGTATTAATACAACAAAATCAATGCGACCCCAGTCATTAAACAGTGCTGGCATAAATAAATAAATAGAACTAGTGAATAGCAAATACGTGGGGATGTTTCGATACGGTAAAAACAGGGGAATGTTACTTCTACTAGAAATAATATATAGGTTAAGCGCAGCTCGTATCCTTGCCAGTACTTGGTTTAATTAAATTCGAAATATATGAATTTGTTGGCAATATTTTCATTTTCGCAGTGACACGACATTCTGACACGGTTTTCTTTTATAGGATGCACCAAAGGATTTAATTTAATAACGTAGCAATATAGCGAGTACTTATATTAGGAGCAGTAGGTCATGTCGTAATATTAAATCATATATTATTATTTACTAAATGTAGTAATAAAGTAGTTTTAAATTCTAAGTGCATTGCATTTGTCATGGCAAACACTTCATAAAATTGCAATACGCAAAGTTTATTTTACCGAGTGTATTTAAAACTCCCTTATGATATCTAAATGAGTTTTGAGAGTTGTTTCAATTTTATGATGCTTTGCTAAATACACTAAACATAAAATGAAAGTATGTGCTTTTGCGAAATTGGCATTTCGAGAAGCATTAGCTATTTTTATTATAAGTTAGAATTTTTTTGTGTGTTGTTAGTCTGTTGTTGTGTGTGAGAAGTGTTGGTGTCTTCAATTGTAGAGTGTATTTTTTATTTGAATTAAACTTAAACCTACAAAGTCAGCACACAATATACTTATTATTCCCCTGTATGGAAGAATAGTAAAATACTTTTCGCTATTGTAGAGATTATACATTACATACCTTATTCAAACTTTTATCATATTTTAAACTAATAAACTGATACAGTACATCATCAATTTTACGAACGGGTACGCGTGCGAAATATAGTGTCTATATTACCAAACAAATGTTTATATAGTGGGGTTGCAAACTTTTGATCCCCCAACATAAATCTCCATCAGAAAATAGGGTGGGACGGAACCAGCTTAGGCTTATCTGACTAGCGAATGTACTTTGCTTTAAATATGAAACTAGTTATCGCCCGCGGTTTTATTAGAAGGCTAATTGTTTCATTATTAATTTTTTCTTTTTCATTAAATACCTACATTATTGGAATTGTTGTTTGGTTTCGGTTAACCAAGAAAAATAATGTATTAACACATCAAATTATTTTACGGTTGATTAAATAAACCGCAAACCAATTGATAAATATTTAATTAAACAAATGTGTGAATAAATAAATGGTATGCAAAAGAGTAATTAATTATTGGTAAAACTTACGCAATTATAATAATAAGCGAGTATCCTTTCATGTTTGTTAAGAAGAGGCAAACTCCATACAGGAAATTTCAATTTCAACAACGTCATGCTGATTTCTCTAATCCCCGGAGTGTCGTGAGCTATGTGACGTAAGCGAAAAAACCAAAATGGCGGAAGTAAATACAGTTTTATTTGGTTTACAATATTTAATTTATCCGGCATGTTTGTCATAAATACGTCTGATATTTAACTACTAACACGAACAAACGACTACAACGTTCATATATAAGTAGGTATAGACAGAATATAATATGCCACCTAATTCCGATCCTTATTTATTTACCACCGCCTGTTTAGCAATAACGTCTGTATTTTCCTAACGGGAAGCGTAAATATTGTTTCATATTGTGTATGTAGTTACTTGATCAAATAGATTCGTATTATCGGATGATAGTAATCTTATTTTGTCAGCTAATCTGTTATAAGTAGGTACTTTTTCGCATATTTGTTGGATATATTTTTATTTTTAATCACGTAATGTTTAGCGACCCTGTGAGTTAGTGTTGTGTTTTAAATTTATTGTTATATAGAATTGTGTTGTCAAATAAAAAAATGTCCACTCGAGATGTAATTAGCGCTTGATATTGATATTCATATATACCTGACTCTTGGGGGGAGGATAGGTTAATGTAAAAACCAATGCGATGGCCGCCATCATCACGGAAACGTAGATGGTGCTGCGGGATCGCTTTCGCATATGCGAAATGTGTGCGTCAATAGCTCTGGCTAGTACATCCAATATTCCAAGATATTCGTCAGTGATGTCAAGTAATGATACGCCAGTACAATATGGCACTCAATCATTATACTCTGGATTTTACTCTGGATTGAATTTCTGAATGTTTGCTATTGTCTGGTTAAGGTTTCGAAACGGCAGTAATTACAGTCAAAAAGCTTGGACTGTGTTCCGAATCCAGCTTAAAGATCAGACTCACATCTTCGATAGATAATTTTCATAACCTAACAAGGTTCGTAATCAAGTGGTAGTAACTTAGCTTTTTGCTAAAATACTTGGAATATTTTCGAAGAAATTGAAAGTATGTTCCATATGTAATGAGACTTTTTTTAATTCAAGTCAAGTCTGGAACCTATTTGGTGTTAGTGCATAATAAGTTTTAGAATAACTTTGAAAACATGCAAGTTCTCCCCGTGTTCTCTTTCACAGCGTACGAGTTGTAAATGCAAATTGAGCTCTTGAAAAACTCCCAGAAGCTTGCCCGGATTCTAACTCGTGAGCTAAGTATTCAAATCATTTGAACGAACATACTTATTTTTTTATTT
Organism: Junonia grisea; assembly: GCA_018235645.1. Classification (NCBI taxonomy): domain Eukaryota; kingdom Metazoa; phylum Arthropoda; class Insecta; order Lepidoptera; family Nymphalidae; genus Junonia; species Junonia grisea. Next base: position 13,375 of record DVXP01000439.1, on the reverse strand, counting down.
CTTATAAAACGGTTCATTATATTTCCTTTGCGGAAGCTGTTTCTTTTCCGCGAATAATCAATTTGTTTTCTTCCGGTACCGGTAAAGTATATCTACTCGTAGAAATAGACGTTGACGTCTGAAATTAATAAGGTAAGGGGGTAAACGTTTGAGAAAAGTAAAGATACGTAAGTGCGACAAATAATAGTATGTATAATCAATGAAATATTTTTAAGAAATTTAGGGCCTCTTATCTTTTCGTATTTCAGTAATTTTCTTTACAAACAAAATCCTTCTCCAATCATATCTTCGCAGCAAAACCTTATGTAAGCCAGAATTAATTAAAATTCAGTTCAGTAATTTAAGCGTAAAGCAGACAAGGCTACTTACACACATTTGCTACATTACTGTAAGTAATTTAATCCAAAATCTCACCCTTTGTAAATACACACCAAATAATAACGAAACAAACGTTATTGATATTTATTATTATGTTTCAATAAAGGCATATCCGTGTATCAAACGAAAATATTCAATAACGATCACATTCGTGGAACAATTTCGCGTTAATCATGTCATATTAACGCTTTGCTTTATGTGTCTCCCACATGGTTTTTGATGGTCCCTTTTTTGTACTTTGTGACAGGATATTGTGGACATTGTCTATGATTTTAATTATGTTAAATGCGATTATGAAGATTTATCACTAACAGGTATCTAATGCTAAAATGTTTAATTTTCAAGGGCGAAGAATAAAAAAATTCTTACATTCATACGCCTACATAAGTATTAATTTAAACATCGAAGAAAACTTATTTTATTATAACATCTGTTATTTATAATAATGTCTTTCTAATCATATAAATAGATACACGCGTTCTTATAAAATACACTATTTAAACGCACTCTATATCTAAAAGCAAATCTGTTTGTTTACATCCACTAAAATAATTTTTTCTTGCTTTTTATACGTTTTTATAAAAGTATATACGAAAGCGTTTTTGTAATATAAAGAAACAATAGTTCCTTACTAAGCTTTCGTTTACAGTTCATGGTTCCGATTCCCTTGTGGTATTTTATTCAGTTAATGGTATCATTTGCAGTGGTACGATTCTCATTCGATACCCCATAGATTTGTGGCTATAGAGTTATTCCCATTTAGAATTCCGCTCACGCAATGAAAAAACTCTCGTTTATTTATTATGTATGCAGACTTGTGGAGGTAACGATAATGCTGATTTTATGGGTTAATTTTGCTTTCTGTGTTGTTGGTTTGACTTTTTTTTTTATTTTATGTATGCGATTGAAAATGGAATAGGAAATTATTTTTTATTTTTTTGTTCGTATTATATTACAAGCCATGTTTAGAAATAGGAATATAAACATGTAAAAATACACGGCTAACTATATTTCTTGGGGCTTATTTTAGAAAGTTAAAATATTAGAAAGTTTTATACGCAGTAAAATTACTATATTCAGTAAATGCAAATGCATTAAACCGCTATAGAAGCTGATTTTTTTTTTCAAAAATAGAAATAAAAGTAAATTTCTCAAAAAAATATTAGATAGCATAATCTTTATCCTAAAGAACCCACAGGGAATTACAATTACGGATACTTTGGCCACAACTGCCCGACAGGTCGGGTGACGTAAAATGGTTTCGGTGTCACACAGGTGGGTAGTGCTTTATTTATTTTAATAGCTGATAAGTTTTATCCGCAAATTTTTATTAAAAAAAAAAATAAAAAAGCAAAAGTTTTTGACAGCAAAATCTGTTACCTAAACAACCCATAGGTAAATGCAATTACGGATACATTTTTTATCTCCTAACGTCTATGCGCGAATGTTGGCCACAACTGCCCGACAGGTCGCCTGACGTAAAACGGTTTCGCTGTCACACTGTGGGTCGTGATTTATTTATTTTTTTCTTTCGCCACAACGCATTAGCTATCGATGTACACAGACGAGTTCATGCGGTGAAACAGATACGCCTAGGAAAAGCTGCATTCGGTGACCCAGTTTTATACCGGTAATTTTTTTATCGGAAAAAAATATTAAATTCATTTTTATATGAAAGTAAACTGATTGATTTTCTAGTCTATCGGTGCATATAAAATGATTCGATTTAGAAGCTTTCAATCGATTGAAAAATATAAACGCTTTTTCCATTTGATTGACTTTTGTTTTCTAAATTTTTCATATGCACGTGTAAATATTGATGGGTGTGAGTACTTTTTGTTTCGCAATATCCTCGTTGTTTTTATACCGATTTTCGTTTATCGTAATACTTATGTGCATACCACTAAACAATTTGAAAGACACGTTTTCCATATGGCCGTAGCCTATTGTAATTATTTTAATTATAAGTTCACGTTTAAAAATAAAATCTCCATATATGACGCCAGCACAAGCCAATAGTAATAAATAATTAATCAAATAAAATATGCTTTATCGAACTAAACGTTGCAGTAATATAATAAAACACATACATCTCGAAAACGATGTTCTAATAAATACAAATCATAAATTGTCGTGCTAAATGAAGTGCAATATTAATCTACTTTATTGAGGGAAATTAAGTCAAGCTATATTCAACCTTATTTTACGGTTTTTAGGGTATAATTTCAAGTGACACATATTGTAGTTTTGCTGTACACGTCAACGGTCTTCATCATGTAAATTAGGGGTGGTGTATAGTAATTATGGCCACAACAAAAGACACACTGAACCGCATAACTCTGGCCACTATGAATATAAGTGCATTAACAAAGAATATAAATTATTAAGATGTGCCAGATGATAGATAAGTTATTTTATTACCTACAATTTTTTAGGTATTTGTCTCATAATTTGTGTTAAATAAAACTCTAAATTCTATTTACACCAACATTCTGTTTTTATTTGAAATTAGATCCAGGCAACTGCAATCCGGTCCAGTTACTGAAGTCATATGCATGTCGTTTGGTATAGATAGAGAGTAAAATTCCTAAAACATTATACTTATAGTTTACTTCATTGGTTTTCTGTGTCCATGTCATGGTACATAATTATATTTATATTCTCAACATTAAAATTCGTGTTTTTCGTTTAAATTGATTTCAGCTTTTTGAAATTTTAAGTTCTGTAACAAAAGCTAGACACTACGGTAAACAAAAATACAACATATTTTTCGGCAATAAATAAACTTAACTTTAACAGCATCTACAAAAGAGTATTCTATGTTTTTAATTTGTGGTTTATATGGGTCTTAATTAAATAACAGAAACCGACCAATTGCAGACTTTAATGTCACCATTAAACTTTTATACATACACCAGTTTAAAACTTCGGTCATATTGGTTACGGGTAATGTCGAAATAGGAGAGACTGTGGTAAAGTATTTAGGAACATTTAGCGGCTAATTGTTTTAGCAGCAAACTAGACAAACCAGAAAACTATTTCAGTTCAGGAAGCTCTGGAAGTTATAGTCTAGTAAAACGTGAACGTTACTAGATTTAATTCGTTTAGGTGTGTTCGAAATGTCAGATTTGTTTTCAGTTTGTTTCGTTTGAGTTCGCGTTTACTCGTGTATGGACCGATAATTAAAACTCGAAGTGCTATGTTATATGCTATACACTGGGTTATAGTTTTGAATTTTTAGGTAATCAAATAAGACTATCGTCTGCGTTGATTTGAAATCTACTGCCTAAATTGTATGCAATCAAAAACAAAACTTGTAAAATAAAACAATTCTCGCAACGTTCTTCTACCGTAAAAAGTAACACTAATTCGTTTAATTTATTCAGACCTTACATTAGGTAATTTCTGATTTGGTATCAGAGTTAGAGGAATAGAGTTAGTACCACCTGATATTTCAGCGACGTATTTGTGATGAAAATTTATATCAATAGAAACTTTTATATCCCAGTTTTATAAAAATAGGATATTTGTACGCTTAAACTAGGTATATAAAAAAATAATGAAATAAATGGTAACATTGTATCTTTAAACTTGACATACAAAACAATTATAATATTGTATGTAGGTAAATAAAAAGTATACGACGTAACGTAAATGAGGGATTAATTTTTAAATTAAATAATTACTTTGGGTGAACATACAAATTGGAATGGAAGGCTAATAAAACGATGTATACCTTTATAAAACCCGAAGTGGCGTTTATTCAAGCCTTCAAAATCCCTTTCACTCAAACAATTCGCCACTCAAGATATTGGGTGAAGGGGTACAAATTCGCGTTTACACAAGCACTAGATGGGGTGAGTCGGAATCACATTTAAATTTTCCGATCCCGACACGAGATAAGCAAAATCATGAGTTAGGTCGGAAGGGGTAAAGAAGACTGCGTGCCGCCGCATAATTTCGTTTACCGAGTCCGCATTTAAACTAAAAGATATTGGCCTACCTCGCCCTTTACATGCAAATACGCTTAAATCTTTAAGATTATAAGAGAATTTAATGTTCTTATATATTCATATAAATTGAAGTAAGCTTCTTAGAGATTGAAGCCGAGATGGCCTAGTGGTAAGGACTCGTCGATCTAAAACGAAGGTCGCAGATTCAAACACTGTGTTTAAATTCATTTAGAGCTCGGCCGTGAAAGAAAATATCGTGAGGAAACCTGCATGTGCCGGAAAAAATTCTGGCCTATGGCCAGCAGTGGGCTATGTGTAGTGTAGTGTATGTGTAGTGTTTTTGCTTTACTTTAATTGAGAGATCTCGGTAAAGCATTAGATATTTGATATGAATATCAATGCTCATAAAAACTTAAAACAAAAAGTAAGCTAAAATTTTAATTCAGAATAAATCGCCAAATAAAAAAAGAACACAATAACGCTGATTGTATACAAAACGAGTTCACTAAAATAGCTTTTTTAATTTTATCATAAAAATATCATGGCATATTGTTCGCGAGATTTAATTACGCAAACATTCTGTTGTTACGTGTCACATTTTATTTTACACGCCGCGTTTTCATCCCAGTTCAGTCGTAATTTAGGTACCCTAATCCCCACTTCAGAAGGGGTGAAAGAGGAAAAAAAGTAAAGGGTGATTAAAGATAAACAACGGTTCAACGTGGATCCCTCGGATAATTTGCAATTGTATCATTATCTTCAGCGGTAAATTAAACCCGACTTTTATGCCTTTTGGAGTCGGTCAGCAAGATTAATAGCAAGGATTTCTTGCTATCTAGAATTATTGGTTCAAGTTTGGTCTTTTACACTCCATTAAATAAGTTGTAGCTTTATGGATGCGTGAAGAGGCTATTTTACTAGCCTCTGATAGTATTATTTAATACCTTAGGTCATATCTCCATAATCTGTATTATAGTAAAAAATATTTTGTAAGAATTAAAAGACTTACTTCATAATATCTCTCTACGACCTTTTGGGTTGATGTAACCGTGGCTAATATCAGTACTGAATAAAGGTTTTTTTTTTTAATTTTTTATAGAGAATGAACAGAAACTTACTACCTCACATGATTTGCAGATGCAATTCTTTATACATGAAAATATTCTAAGCTAAATTACACCATCATTTATGTACTAAGAAATAAATTAGTCATATAAAAAAGTCTGCAAAATTTGTTGTTTCTATATTCTATTCTTGAAGCATAGTTAAGAGCTTAAGTAGTTTGCCTGAAGGGCACGAACAGCTGATAGTATTAACCTTATTAATTTATAGTTGTCATTTATTACCAGTGCAAGTGTTAGCCCTCCGTCAAATAACGTGGAGTATTGAACACAGCTTATAGAAGAGTAATTACCTACGCCGTCTATAAATATGATAATCCTCGCTCCTTTGAAAATGTAGACACGTTAGAACACACACATATATACCTATAATGTAATACATACACTTATACAATTTTGCGTATCCTTCATTTTAGATCTAATATTTATAACATAGGAGATGGCAGGAAATGACGACCTTTGTATTATAAAACACAGTATAGCATACATTGCCGCAGTTTAGGCAGCTTTTGTACTTATTTATATATTTATTATCGGCTTTAGAAAGTTTCTTCAACGCTATTAATAAGAAATTACTCTACAGCATTATATGCTTACTATTAAATAGACTCAAAATGTATCAGTAATTAAGTAATTATGAAATACTAATTAAAGCCAAAAATTGGTCGTTCACAAATCATAAACAGTCTTCTTTATTAAGAAATCTAATAAGAATTCAATGTTATTAGCTTTCTTTCAAATGGCATTTCATTAGCCATGCTCAGCACAGAGGCAATATCGAGGATATCATTTCAAAGTATTTATAAGATACGGAAGATCTTTTGTTAAAGATATCTCATTTCCTACAGTGTTTGTTGTGGTTTTATTAAAAAATGTTATTAAAGTAGCCAATATAAAGTGAGTTTTCATAACTAAATATTCGAAACGGATTTTAAAACGTATAAAGGATATACATATAAGTATAAAAAAATAACCGTTATAGTTATAACGCGAACATGAACGAACACAGAAATCACCGGTTCTTCAAATCATCACAGTTTCATACTGCATCAATATTCCAAAAAGAACTCTTATTAATGCTCTAGATATTTTATTCACCTGAGGCTCGAACGAGAAGCTAAAAAAACTCTCAATATTCATAGCCTCAGAATACCGCGTAAATTATGCATATTTCCCTTTCCGATATCAGAAACATTGAGACCCTCGGCCGAAAATCCACTCTTTTATACAACACAGCTTTTATATCTCCTATATTTTTCGTTCTAAAATTACCCTTTTTGTTTCAAGCGAAATCCCGGCAAAATGATGTTATTACGGTCTCGACGCAATCCTTGAAATGTGGGTTGAGATTTGAACATACTACTGTTGCTAATTAGGATTTTTCTGTACAATAACAACCGTGTGTTTGTTAAAAGTAAATAGTAGGATTACGTGTTTAATTAGTCAGGAACTGAAATGTTTAAGAAAATTTAGTTTTATTTTTAAAATGTTCAATTTCAGTCTAATTAATACTTTTGAGAAGTAGCGAAATACCTAATTCTTTTAGATAAGTTATAGCGGTTTGAAAGCAATATTTAAATAAAAAAAAACAACTTAGTCTAAAGTAATAATTATTATTTAATATTTAAACATCAATCAAATCAGAGTAAACAACTAGTATATTAAAAATAATATTAAAAGTAGGCTTTTAAAAATATCATAAAATGGCCTACATTCTGACCCACATACTCTGTCATATCGAATGATGAAGCCTGAACGAAAGTACACGTGTACTGAGTCTTAATAATTTTTTTTTTCAATTTTTCAACACGACGCAGTTCTTATTAAAGGCGGAAGTACATTAAGAAATTAGTAGATTGATATAAATTCAAAACGTTACTATTAATATTAACAATTACAAGCATAACGTCAAGTCAAGTCATCAAGATGTCAATATAAAATTATGTCGATGAAATAGCTTCAAGTCGTGCGCAATAATTTATTGAAACTTCAATATGAAATATCACCATGTAATTGCGATAAGAAATGGCGAAAATGAAAAATAGTGCCTTAAATTTTCACTTTGGTACAATGACAACAGTATATTTATTTCACGACACTACTACTTTCATGAAACTAGTTACTCAAATTCTGCATTGTATGCTAGTAACAGCCTGTAGATATCCCATTGTTAGGCATAAGCCTCTTTTCCTATTAGGAAGAAGGTTTAGGACCTTAACCTACCACGCTGCTTCACTGCGGGTTTATAGATAAAGAAATAAACTTTATCATTAAGAGACACTAATTACGTATAGTAACTCCAGCTTAAACGCGTTTACTCGCGAGATGACACTGTTGTAACTATATACAAATATACATATATTGCTCCGACGGAATGATATAATGTACGGAAACTAACATTTTTCTAAATAGCTCTGTGAGTCACGTCGGTCCTCGAGAGAATAAGCTCTATGAATATCTTTAGGGATATGAATTTATATAAGAAAATGAAGGGTTTTTCTGAGGATGTACTTCATCTTGGAGATAGTAAATTTGTGTAGTATGTATGATTAATACGTACCTTATAGTGACAGCGTATAATATTGATCAGAAAATAGCCCTGCTGGGCAAAGTCTGTTCTGTTAAGGCGAAATATTTGACATAGTTCACTATTGGTTGTTGAATAAAAGATACCTATAGTATCCTACTATTGGGCAAAGATATCAATGATTTATTAAAGAGAAATATTTTCTAGTATACATATATACCGGTGTCAGTATTTCTGCCGACACATGCGGATTTTCCCACGTTATTTTCTTTCACCGAATAGAAGGTTGCACACGAGGTGAATTGAAAACTCAGAAATACTAGCTTGGATTTGTATTCATGACCATTGCTTCAAATAGGGTAAGACCTTGATTCTATGTTTCAAATAGAACACAACCGCGTTATACGTCGTTTGTTAGGAAATAACAAGCAAATAACGCATAACCTGCTTTATTTGTTATACAGATCCAGAAACTTAACAGATTTTTCTACCGACATACCGATACTAAATAATTTACAAGGATATAACATAAACACAATCATTCTATTTTCAACGACAAATGAGACTATTATTTTATGAACATTATAAGCCCATATATTTAGAAGTCATTTTTGTGTAGCCAACTGCCGTATCCGACAAACTTATATTGTTAAAAATGATTTTTTGATTGGACCCACTGTAATGATCTGGTGAAATAGATAATGCCATAGAGCTATTACAATCATCTGTATTTTTGTTGTGCGTTTCTACGGCATTAAAATAGTTAATTGAAAGGGAATAATTTTATAAAGTCATATAATAAACATCATTATAGTTATGAACATAAGAACTTTTCGATTTTTAACGGCTGTAACTCCAGTTGAGTTGAGCTGAACAAACAACGTTAACAACTAATCTTATAATGATTTTGTTAAATTATATTGAAAAAAAAATAAAATGATCCAATTAGTTGTGTTACATTAATTACACAGTAAAAGACAAATACAGTCATATCATAAGAATAGCTTAAAATAAAATTAAATAAATTTGATTAAAATATTCCAGTTCAGCGTAATAACAGCTCTATATCTTTCGTCTAGCCTGGTCAAGCAAGTAGAACGTCCCACAGTAGGACTTGTTACTGAACCTTTATTGTTAATGGCATATGTTTACCAAAAAAGCGGTCAAGTGCGAGACTCGAACATGAATATCATCATACAAGTTAATGATTTATACTTTTTCAATATTTTTGTGAAAAAAACCAATACGGTGTTAAAAATATTGTTATACCTAATTTGTTGATATGGCGTCTTTAAAAAATTTTAACTTTCAACATCTATAGTTCATGAGATAGCTTGATAGACAGACAGACTGACGGACCGAGGCTTTATGAATCCGGTTAGGTTTCAATCTCTCAAGCTGACGCGAAATTAACCAGAGCTCCCAAACAACCGAAACAACGTGCGAAAGTGTTGATTGGTGAAAAACGTTCCGGCGAATCGATTTTAAAGGAATTACGTGAGACGCTTGTTATATTCAGGCTAAATATTCAAGCAAGATTTGTTTTAAGTGTGAAGAACAAATTGGTTAAATATTTTTAAGTTAAATAATTTATTTTTGTAATAACAACTTCTTGTAAATATACGTATTTTTTATAAAAAAAAATATATAATTAAATTATTGATGGTATTATGTAAAATGGTGTTTTGATTGAGGACATTTTGTTAAGTACCGACAAATAGTACACAGAAAGAAAATTCAAATTTAATTTGATCGAAACAATGTCACCACTTAAACGATCTGAAATTTCTTAACACCAAACTACCTTAATATTACTTCATACCATATCTCTACTATAAGTCCACACAGCACATGGCAACTAAAGTTCCGTAAGTTTTTTGTTCCGAAAGTTTTGAGGATCTAATGACGCGAAAACCAAAACAAGGGCACAAATTATTCGACAGACGAGGGTGGACGTGATAAAAACGTATCTCCTAACACGTAATCACGTAATTGCGCGCCCTCGGCTAACCACGCACGAATATGGGTTAACAGAAACTAAAAAGTGTTGTATTATTAATGTTTGTGTAGTGTGGATGAGACTTGATGTTTTTATATTATTTTTATAAGAACTCGTACAAGAAATTGTTGATTTGTTAAGTCAATTTATTGGTACTTTAACACAATAATTATTATCGTTTATAATACATTATTAAATATTATAGTTATAATTTAAATAACAATAATATATAAGTTATCTTAAGCTTCAACTTTTAAGTTTTTCTTTTTCAAATTTGAACATAGATTATAAGTATCGAATGTAAATGATAGTAAGGGCATGTGAAATGCTAATGTTTAATTCGTGATAAAAATAATAAATCAGCTTTCAAGTACTTTCGAATTCTCTTACATTTAACAATATAGCGGCAACATTAGACTTTTGATGACCTCACATGGGAATACAGAAAACTTCTACAAATCTTGATAAATTACATTTTGTAGGAGTGATTGAAGCGCTCTGGCTCATGGCTGTAGGTGGAGATATATAATCATTTATATAAAAATTGTATATACAATCGTTTATATAAAATATTATAGGGTTAAATGCATTCATAGTAAAAAATATAAGGTTAAAAAGTGCATGGAAATTATACTAATTAAAATATAATGTAATGATTCCAATGACCGAACATATTAGTTTGAGTGGGTATAATTTATATCATTAAGAAATTTAAAAAATGCAGTTTTTAAAAAAATAAATATAAATCGTAATAAATTATTTTACATCAGCAAAAATAACATATTAAAAATTCAAGTAGCTATCGAATTTAAAGATCTTATCCACGCTATGTCACCACCGATGCGTTCAGATAAAACAGAAAGAGCCGAAACACCGAAACACGTTTAATAAGAAGGTGGAAGTGAAATATTTTCTGTACCGGAATTGTTAATAACTGTCCGCCGCGGTCGGCTAGCTGGGCGCCGATTCGCTTTTAATTTAAAGCCCGAGCAGGAATTCTCTTTCCTTGTTAACAAGATACCGCCTAATAACAGCTTCGACGAATAACAAACAAGATTGAGAGCAATTCCAGTTCGTTATGACGCCATATGGCATGTACGTTATTTTGCATAGTTATTAACATCGGCGTAAAGGTTTTATGGTCGTGTTTTGATTATGGATTATTTTTGTCTGCTCCATAGATTATAGTAATTTTCGAACGTTTGTTATTATGTTTATGTTCAGTGTGGTGCTGTGTTAAAAACACATTACTTTAACACTAGGGAATTGAATGGCGGAATCGTTATTCGTTTTTTTATATTTGCGATAGATTTTAACGAAATAAAAGTATGGAATTTATTAAAAATATGACACTGTAGTTTATTTTTATGAGTGATGTTACGTGAGTTTAATAATAATAAAAGAAACACTTTATTACTGTATTTAGGAAGCTTTAAATCTTGTTTTGTATTATTTTTTTACGTTTATTGGGTTTGTGACTAACGTCTAGAAATTAAAAAAGAACACGTTCAGATTACTTAAACAAATCTATTAAATTATGTCACGAATATTATTAATAATTCAAAGTACTTTTCACGAATTTGATTTTAGGTTTCTTTTGGCCAAAGCTTTTCTTTTGTCTAAAACCAGTTGCAAGGTTTGTGTTGCCAGAATTTCATATTAACTTAAGCAGTGATGAAATCCTCAATTTTGAGAGTATCTATTAATAACAATAGACGATAATATTATAACATCTGAATAAGTTGTAAAGCTGCAAATACAATAATAACGTGATCTTACTCGTATAATAATAAAGTCAAAATAAACGAAATAATGTAAGTAACATTTCTTATTTTCATTTCCCTTGAATATGCAAATAACTTTATTTAACATAAGCATCATATAACCAAACAATGTAAACATTCACTTTTTATATGTAATTAAACTTAAATATGTATAGAGTCTTCGATTTTGTTAACTTTGACATAAATAGTCATATCTTCCTAAATAACTGTTTCGAGTGCTTCCTACATTCTAGTCTGACTGGCGTAGTACTGTCCACAAATCATGTGAACGATTTGAGATAAATCGTCGCGAACATCTCGACGCCAAACGCAAGTTACAGAAGACCAGACCCAAAATTATATACGAGTACCCGCGAAACGCATCTGGGCAACTGTACTGCGCAGCCTGCGACCGAACTTTCCAAACTAAATTTGGGTTTGCAAGCCATATTCGCTCACATAAACGAAAGAGCGTGCTTTAAACCAGTCAATGCAAGGTTCGCCGTCGACGGACACGTCGTGGAGACCCACATAATGTAAAAACCTATTTCGAATTTAATATTATAAAAGCTACATACCATCATGAATACATGTCACAGATGTATGAAGAATTAGAGCAGTGTTAAATAGTAGTACCTAACCAATAAGTGTCGGTGAAACTACGAGTTAAACTTAAAATATAATAAAACGGTTATTTTTTGTTCAAGTCGAGATATCAATCGAGACGAATTTATTTCATTTTTGATATGAATGCAGATGATAGCATTGTTGAAGTTTTCTTTGTTTCATACAGTCTACAGTTCCCACGACCGACCGTTAAATCGATTCGCTCCTTGGTCCTTGCATTGGTAATTACTTAATTAAAAATAAAGAGGTATTGATTCTTTTTACATTCCCTTGAAGGTCACCGGTTACGTTGTGTCGCGGATAGCTAAATGGCAGTTTTTCTTTATTTCCGCAGCCTTTTGCTTTGCCTTTGTCTTGTGTCTTGTGTCTTCATGTTTTTATTGAAAGTCTTTCAGTAGTTTCGATTTTTCTACTAATGTTGTTAGTTACGCGTTGTTAGCTAGCAATTCGTTTGCATTATGTTCGATTAGTTTTGATTGACTGCTGTTTGTTTATTGGATTTTTTATTTAAAATGTATTTAATTTAATTCTATTAGGAAGCGATTAGGACTTGATCCAAGAAAAATATACTCTGTACTAATTTATGCGCAGGCACGCGCGTGAAGCGCTGTATTTAATTTAATTAGATTTTATATTTTTTTTCTCCTTTTTTTAATTTCGAATTATTGACTATTACATGTCTCTTAAATATTTTTTCATAGCCTCTCTATATGTTTCTGTTGCCAATTTACTTATAAATCCCGAATGTGCATCCACGTTTGAGATAGCTAGGTAAACATTTATTTTTGCATTTATTCTTGATAACAAACTAGGCACTCTAAATTAATTTATTCTATCTATTGAAGATAGTACTATCCCAGATAAAAACGAGATTTAAACCCATGTTGGCGTTCAGAAATAAACTAGATGTACCGCGCAACCCACGCCGGCGCAAACAGGAAGTGTAGATTGGATTCACGTTTTGCGCTTACCATCTAGTTTGAGGTGTCCAGATCTTACACTGGTGC
>DVXP01000438.1:0-20644 GCA_018235645.1 Junonia grisea | reverse complement strand
CGCTGCGACCAATAGGAGCGAAGAAACAGTGGAAAATGTGGAAAAAACGGGGGAAATTATTCTTATTTTTTAGATTTGTATTATAAACCTGAACAAACGCGAGCGAAGCCGCGGGTAACAGCTAGTATAAAATAAAAAGTTAAGTAACAGTTTTATTTTACTGTTCTTTACTGTATTTCTTAGATTGTTAAAGACTCACTGCTTGGCAGAGACCTCTTCTTCCATTAAGAAAAAAGTTATGGAGTTTAATTCACCACGCAGCTCCACAGCGGGTTCATGGAAATAACATGTTAGTCAATAAATATTCTATCTAAGCGAACAGGAAGGTAATGTCACTTTCATTAATTTCTATACAATAAGAAAAATACCATTTACATAATACGATCCGTTTGACGTTATAGCGCCCTTGACATTTTACACTTCTGCTACAGTCTCGCTTCTTTGAAGACCTTTAAATATTGCTTTCAAGTTTCACGGCAGATATTTGTGTAGGATCTAAGTGACTAATGATACAATGTAGAAGTTTAGAAATATTTGTGTATTCGTTTTAAGTTTATATGTCACCGTGTACCGTCACAGTGACTAAAGGTTAAGTGCTTTTGGTAACGGTCATTGGATTAACCGCTAGAACGTCTAACATTTATTGCATGAATTTATGCCTTACAAATGTAACTTGAGTACTTATTAATTTAATTATAATTGTGTCAAACTTTAAATATCTATTCGTGTTTAAATATCGATGGTGAGACAAACTAATATACCCAAATAATAATCAAATCCGAATATCATAAGAAAACCGAAAGAAAATGAACTACAAAAACTATTTATATTCCTAATATCATTTGTCGCATTTTTTTCAATTTTTTTTGGTAAACTTTTAATCGGGTCAGAGACAAATCCGTCAAGTCAAAGAACACAAAAATCGGTACAACTGTACATAAGATTTAAATTAGATGTAGCCCAATTTTTTTTTGTAAAGGATATACATATGGTATACTGTAATGCATGTATTTATATACGGGCTAGCAGACAGCCCCGGCATAGCACGGGTAGTACAAACTTTTTTGAAAATTTAATTTAGCCTATGTTCAGCGGAGATACACCTTCCCAACAGTGAAAGAATTTTTCAAATTGGCCGAGAAGTTTCGTAGCCTATTAAATTTAAACAAACATACAATGAAATCCTTCCTCTTTATAATACTAGTGTAGATAACAAAAACGCATTATTAACCAATGGTAGTAGAGTAGCTTCCGAAGTTTTGGTTTCAGATAGTAACGCTAATATGCACACACGAATGTTGTTTCTAAACCAATTTGCAAGACTCGGTTCCGGTACAGTAGCTGAGTGGCACTCAAGGTTGACGTGCAATTAGTTTACAACTTAACATATTACTTTAATTAAACTGATATCAAGATTTAATATCAGAATCAGTATATTATTCATTGTTACTTGTAGCTTAAAATGTCAATTTAATTAGCAATGTGTAAAAGTTGAATTAATAATTTTAAGAAGAAAATCTGACTTCAAGAACGAAAATAAAAGTAAACTTATAATGGCAGTTATAGCTCACGTGGATACAAAGTTCTCATCTTAATTAATGAATTATGTAACTTCGCTGTAAATCGTGGAGGAATTCCTTCGTTTTTCATCTCCATCATCAGAAGAACGTCAGACCGAAGTTGAACAAAAATTAAAAAACTGACATCGACCATGTTCACCATTTACTTACTGTTTTAAGAATACACAGCAAATGAAATCAACCTCAAATTTCCATCAATCCGTCAACAGAGTTTCCCAAAAATTATAAATACCACTCGAAAGCCATAAACCGCGAGTTCTTCACTTGATTGAGCCGTTTTGACCATGCTACTTGAGGCTACTTGAATATAAGTGGACGCAAATTTTATAGCATTCCAACTGCGAAAGCTTTTTATGTCAGTAGGTAAGTAAACCTCGTACTTATTGTTAATGTGGCCGATGCAGTGACCGAGTGAATGTCTCAACCGACGTAGCAACAACAGACTTATTTTTTATTATTTTCCTTGTGACTATTGAAATTTTAAATTGTAAAACCAGTAATAATGACAGAAGATTAGACCTTCGCTTTTTATTGATTCCAAGTAAAATATTTTGGAACTAAGGAAAACCCGCAATGAAGATGGTTTGATCATGATATGTTATATTATTTTCTGAGTTCAGTTACATTTACTATTAACATATTTACGTACCTATAACTCTAATGAATGTAAATTATTTTTAAAAGTGAATAGATTCAATCAGTGACCACACAGAATTGGGTACAACAGTAACAGGTAATAAGTTCAATATTATTCAATGTTGCGTTATTTTGAACCTGTACAGAAGCGCTGAAGTGCAATATGATTTCGAATAGCTGATTTGAATATCATCATTACCACGTCATTAATAAGCATTCGTTCCACTACGGCCAATGATTGATGAGGATCGATTATATCGCAATCACTTGCAATAGAACACGGAATGAGCATTTTGCACGGTCATATGAATGTTCATTCAGTTCAAGTGCGCACAGACATACAGTGATTCGATGATTTACAATTATAGTTTATCGATATATTTCATAATTCTATGTATACACTTATGCTAACTCATTAATATTATGTTCACTTACGTACTATATGTATGTGAACTCATAATGCAAATAATATTAACATGTACACTTTGACACGATTTATCAAAAATATTTACGAACAGCGATCAAACAGCAGGTAGCAGTAAACCTACTTAATGTTAATTACCGTCGCCTAAGTGTATTATTATTAATAATATTGAATATATACTTATATAATGAAGAAGTTACCTAATAGGAACAGAAAACTGGTTTGGACTCATATTCTTAGAAATATTAAGTTCAGCTTAAGCAGTTCTAACGTCTTGTTAATCGAAGAAATTTAAAAATTATGACCAATGTAAAAACAATTTTGAGCCCATGTGCCATTAATACCCATGGAAATTAAGTTAAAAAATCACCATGGCCTGAAATAAATATTTTTAACATAAAATCAACAGATGCTGATAAGAAATATGAGTAAAAATGGGAATAAAGAAGTAAAGCAATGGAGGATCGAGTTTTGGGACTCTATCATCCATTATACGAAAAGCTGCTTTTTGTCAATATTACGTTAGAATTAAGGTAATGTAAAAATAATCCTGGTTATTTTAGTTTTTGTTGCCATACCACATAACTATAGGAATTTCAACTATTTGGTCTGTATTTTGTACGATAATGGTGACAAATTGTCACACATTTAGGTGTCGTTTGTGTATTAAATGTTGCTTGGAATATCGGGACTTTCATATGACAGTTTGACAATTAGCCTGCAATTGTTTCTCATATACTTATTTTACGTTTGTGTACAGATTTTAGTTCGCGAATTTTTTATTTTAGTAATGGTTTAAAATAATATTCATGTTTTTTAATTATGATCAAACGTAATTTAATTAAATTGATTTTGTCATACAACATGATTTATATTGGACTATCCAATCTAAATCTTGATCGTGATTAGTATTTAATGAAATATTACAAATACGTTCAAATTTCAAGGCGAGACTACGCAATCGTTTTTATTTTCAAGATATATCATTAATATCTAATCAAAACATGGTTTATTATACCTTTACATAACAAGTAACAGAAATAAATAAAAGGTTATCTAAATTATACAAATTAATACAACACGTTTGCTTTTATTTGAAAGTCATTAGAGAATCATTACTTTATTTTATTGCTATCGATTGTGAGAATATGTCATATTTAATGACAAATGACTTCGCCAAGTAGGTAGGTATGTGCTATACCGACTGTCGATTACAGAAATATTAAGTAAGTAAAAAGTTAAGTTAACTGCATGTGCCGGAAGAAATTCTGGCACATGTATATCCACCAATCCGCAGTGGAGCATCGCGGTGGAATAAGCTCCATACCTTCTCCCTAATAGGAGAAGAGGCCTATGCCCAGCAGTGGGATACGTACAGGCTGTGTTATGTTAAAAAGTTAAGAGTCTTCATAAATTAAATTAAAGTTAGTAACAGTTTTTTGCTTGTAGCAATTGTTATTCTTTATTCTTGTTTGCAGCAACACTTTTTCTTTTAATTTACGTAATTAACACTAATATGGTAACTTAAACATTTGAAACTGTTTCTTGATTTATGATCAATGTAAAATTTTGCATTGCTATCTGGTTTTTAACGTATGTACATATATTATGAAAAAAAGTGGAAAAAGGAGTTATATTTATTGAGTTCAGATGGCAGTAGGTATAACAAATAAAATGATTGTATTGGAACTCTTTATCTAAACATTAGCGGCCTCGGCTAATTTTAGAACAGCGTCGCGCTCATTGACCCGTCCATTTGCAATTTGTATAGATTATTTTAATCGTTTAATACGAAAAAATTCCGATCTGAATTCAGCAAATGAATTTCCTCATTTCAGAGCGCCTGTTGCCGCATACTTAATGAGTCGTCTTGTGACAGAAGATTTTATAATTGGTGAGTTGCAGTCGCATAAAAACGTGACAAGCGGCAAATTCGCAAGCGCGGGCGCAGGTCGGTGCGGCAAACTCTCGCCCGATGTAATATCAATTTGTTCGCCGGCCTTGGCACACAAGCATGTTTAGTTTCTCTCTACCAAAGGGGGGGCATAAGTTTTTATTCATAGTAAAAATTCTTAACATAATTGTCGCGAAATATCCATTACCGTTACTTTTAAAAGGCCTTTGTAATAAAATTTTACACAAGTACTATGTAGTAGATTTTTTAATGGTTTACGATTTAGCCAGATTGTTGTTACATTTTTTATATATGTATAATGGATATCGATATTTACGTCTGTCTTGTATTTCAATTTCAAGAAATTGCCATTTCAAGAAATATTATCATAAAAGAAGACCTCAAAATTTTTTGCTTTTCTACGTTGATTCTTGGTAGGTACCTAAATGAAAAGTTTTGAGATATCCAATTTGTGTTAAAATTCTATCAACGTGTTGTGTTTACTTAAGCTACCCTCAACGTATTTCATATCCAGCTATATGTAGATATAGATTAAACCCCTTTTAATCACTTTAAGAAATATTATGAATAATAATATATTGGAAACATTCCTTTACCTCAGTGTGACAGTAACCTGCAGCGAATGTCAGCTAGTCGGTTGTGTGTCGTGAAGCCCGCATGGTGCTGGCGGCGTGCTCTACGTCATATCTTAAGTATTCTGGCTTAGGCGCACTCAGCTGCTCATGTTCTGAAAAGTAAAAGGCGAATTTTATAATATCTTTGTTTTTAGCTATATATCAAACTCAATCTACCACGCTGCTTTTACGAGGGTTGGATCTAATGACTTAAATTTTTTTACACATATCTTTTTTCACTTATTTTATTACTTATTATAACATATCTTCTTTCAGTCACTTTATTGTTTAGGATTTCATAAAATGTGTTTTATTGGACGCGAAATTCCCAATGAATATTAAAAATGTGTAAAGTTTTATTTTGTCTGATTTTGTGCCGCAGAAGCGATATGACAAACTTAAAAATAAATTAAATTTCGATACTTTTCAAAAGTAAAGATTCAAAACGAGTACAAATATTTTGGCACGCGATTCCAGTAAATCGCAAACATTGGAATTGGCCATAAGAATGTTGTGGTCTACGTGTTTGTGTTTGTGTCGTTTAGGTATATTTTCGTATAACGGATCTCTTCGAAACTTCGATACATTGATATAATTGGCGCTAGTGTGATGTCATTTACATAATAAAGCGACCGCTAAGCGACAATCGGATACTAAATATAATTATATTTATAATGCGATATAAATATATATTGTAATGTACAACAAAGAATATTTCTTAAAATGATTCCTATTGATGTCAATACTTACATTTACATAATACGAATCAACAGAAATAACATGAATTATTGCCAATTGGCATAAGACGTAATACAACGACACCGAGATGACAGTCGACATAATTTCCGTAGCTTTAATGCTTGCTCTATGACCAATCCTTATTTGAATTCGACGAAATATCCAAACAAAGGTCAAGCGATACGTAATAGGTCACTGTTTTAATAAAAGCGTGTATTTTAATGGCTATATGATTAATTATTTATGATATATCGATATCAAATTTTTGACATTGATCATTATGTAAAATACAATAAGTTGAAATGCCATCTTAAGGGAACTGGTTATACTTATAATGCTTATTGATGGTAGGTAATACAAAGAAAAACAACATATTGTTTGTATATCTAATTATTCACACAGTAATGAATACGATTAGCATTTAATTTTACAGATTTTATAATATGCAAATTATTATAAGCTGTATGGTTTATCTTATATCATACTATGTGAGGTATATTCTAAGATATAGCTAATATATTCAATGTCAAACAAAGTTTACGATTGGAATTTTAGAAAGAGCCTATAGAAAGATTCGTTTATGAAAATATGAAATAGGTTCTAATGAATATTAGAATAAAATTGGCCAAGTGCGTGTCGATCCACGCGCATGAAGGGTTCCGTAGTTTCCATCATGATATGCAGACATTCAATAATATGTATAATTTTTAAAGCTTATTTCTTGACAACTAACCTGTTTATCTTAACAATTTTCAATGAAATTTGTGTGAAATATTTTTATTTACTTTAATTAGCTATAACTCGATAACTATAAAAGCCCAGGTAGCCGTGACAAAGGTCTTTTTAAATTCACTTTATGTTCTAATATCAGGAATTTTTTCACAATTTTAGAAGCAACAGTTTAGTGGGTAGAGGGGTGGACACTTGGCTCTAAAAAAATTACACTTCAATGCTTAATATTTCGGAATCCGTTCCTCGCTCGGAAAAATAGTTTTTACAAGTTTTTACAAACCTATAGTTTTTTTAAAAGACCTATCTAACGATACCCCACAACATGGATTAAATGAGAAAAAAAATTTTTGGTCTCACTTTACACACAGGGAAGACCCCGATTTTTTTTTAAAGATTTAATTGTACGACTTTCTTGGCGAGATTCGTATGTATACTCATACCGAATCACAGCTAGACAGACATAATACGGACATGGCGAAACTATAAGGGTTCCGTTTTGACTACGGAATCCTAAAAAGGGAACATAGCAATTTAATAAGTCGATATTTATAACGCGATTAGTAAATAAATTTGTCACACTAGCTGTATGATAGCTTCCCTCTTGGTGGTAATTGTTTGAGTGCGACCGATATAGTTACGTTTTACTATGAGTGGTAAAATATAATTATGTTAGTTTATTGCTATTCTAAAAGATAACAAACCTTAATCCCTTGCAAAATCGACGTAGCTATTTATTATCCTATAATAAATAACAAAACCGATATCCATCATTTTGATTATAATTCTATCATACTTTACTTGCGAATATAAATCGAGACCTTATTAATCAATCGAAATAAGTCAGGTACATTATTCGAGTTAGACCATTTAAATATGGTCATGTGAATGTTAGAGTTGATAAGCCAAATGTCATCCGACCGGTTTGGTATAATATCGGCTGCGCCTCCTTAAAGGCATGCGAGATGATATAATTGGCGAGATATTCGTTTTATTGACAAATCAAGTGCTTGGCGACGACGCGAAATGTCGACCGAGTATAGTAGCGATCTAGAAGATTCAATATCGATGACATTCAAACAATGCAACAATGCTTGGAAACTATTTTGTTCCTCCTTTGTAATTTATTCAAAAGCAAAATAGTTATGTTAGGGTGCATTTACACCAGACTAGCGAATGCTCGTTCTAGCTCTATTCGATTAAATTCTTTTACTGTTTACAGACATTCTTTCAAAGTTCGGTCTGAAATCTGATACAAACACTTTATTAAAATGTTCTTAGAATGCTCGCTCGCTTGATATTCGCTTAGTTTAAATGAACCCTTAGACCATAAGTCACTATTAAAACATGTCTGAGGAAAGAGTTTAATAGTAATTGTTTCTCACAAAACGACAGATCTTATCGAATGAGTATCGTACGTGCCTGCACTTTTTAACGAGCACTTGTCGTACGTTATTGAGTCAATTAAATCGGTGGCGTAGATAGTTGAAATGAAAGCGTGCCTTGGTTTTTTGGGTAACTAAGTAGGCTATTGTCCTCAGGCGCAAAAAATTTTTGTCCCAAGGCGGATGGCGGGGTCGCGCACCGCACGCTCGATGTGACCTCGCCTGATAGAATAATAACCAATAACAATACAATAATTGCTCACTCACTGTGTTCTTAAGGAATTTATCTCACCTCTTTCGATATAGTTACCACAATAAATTGAACTGACAGATAAATTAGCTTGCGCGCAGCGGTAAAGTTTTTTCCGTTATGGTGCATTCCATTTGAATTTTTTTGATAATAAATACATACTAATTTTGTATTATTTTCTAATCTGTTTCTCTGTTTCTCTACCATTTTTTATCTTTTAAACTTTACGAAGAAGTATTCTCCATTTTCCTCTTAATTCTTATTGCTTAAAACAAAACAAGTTATATAATTGCTCATTATATTGTGTTATACTAGAGAACACATGAAGAAATAGAATAAATATGCCTCTATATAACTCCATTATGTAACAGCTTATTAAACTTGCAAATTCGTTAAGTCTGCTATTCATTGCACGTCTACTTTTATACTCACTATTTAAAATTGTGTAGGTCGGTCTAATTTTTTGTAAGGTTAATGTCTCAAAACTCGTAAAATTAAATTAATTTATTACTCAATAATTTAAAATTTAAATTTGAATAGTTCCAATAAATAAAGAGAAGATAAGCATGTAATACATTTGTAAAATTTTAAGCGTTTGTATATCTACAGACGATAAATATTTCGTGTAGTGTTAATGGTTTTTAAAGTACCCACATTAATTCATATTGTTATCCCCGACTTTCCGATTATCTCGTTACGCCAAGGTTAATCGTGTATATGACGAATACCGAGTGAACATATGTAGTTATAAAATACAATTATCAATTACTTCCATTAGTGGAGCGAATCGCGGTAATGTCGAAACTTCGATCATTATTTCATCTGGAACCTTGGCGAAAATGATTGCTTGTATAGAGGCTGGTCAGAACAGTGTTTAGTTTCCGCGTCGCACGGGCTAACAATGCCTTATAAATCTCACAATTGCTTTTAATGCTGTATTATCTTTCCTTCAATTCGTTTATTTTTTGGCCGGAATTACGATATATTTCGCAGAAATAAATATAATTGCGTAGGTATGCTCTAGAACTCATAATACAATTGTGACTGTGAAACCGTTTGTCAATTAGTTTTTTCTCGTCCGTTCACAGACTTGTCTGGCTTTTGAAAAGATGTCAAGTTGACGTGTAAATGCCACATAGTACATTTGCTACATTTTAAAAGATTGATGAATATTTATTCAAGTAGTCTTACTTGTACTATATTTCTATAAAGACTTTTTAAAAATAAAACTTAGTACTAAATAAGTAATAAAAACAGCGACTGAAGTACCTAACCAACTTTACATAAAAAACGCATAAGTATCGCAATTTAACATATAGTGTCGACATAAAGGTATACGTTATTTTAATAATTAATTATCTATAATACTATTTAAGTACGTGACTGCAGTATAGTACTTATATTTCACCAACAATATTAATAGTCGATATTATAAACGTACCTGAAATTCCGCATTTTATATACAGCACACGCATTGCCATAAATATTGGGCTGAATCGTTGAACTAGACACACTCTGTGTACAATAGTAGTCGTGGGAAAAGAGACGGCATTTACGCACAGTCGCATCTTCGTTACCAACATTACCTAACTTGTAATGGCGGACACACACGTTGTGATATACGTTTTAGTTCTATAGATAAATTCAATAAAGTTGTATAGTAGAATTTGAGCAGAATTTGCAAATGTTCTTTTAAGTTATCTTGACTCTGATGCCGAATTTTTTGTTCTGTGTAGCATGCGCAAAGTTCATTCATCATAGTTCTACCTCTTTGTAGTATTTTCCGGTAGAAGAACCGACAGGTATGTTTTCGCTCGGAAAATATAGGGCATGTCAATTGAGCCCATAAACATAGTTTTATAAAAAAATAAACAGAAATAAAAAATGTGTACCCGCCTTAAGATTCGTGGCGAGTTAGACCTCATTTCCACTTGTCGTGTTTCGAATATGGATTTTAATCGGATCTTCCAGTGGCAGAACATTTTATACGAAGCTTTTCACACTTGTCTCTAATTAAAAATCGTTTGATTGGTATAGTAACGCCAACATCCGATTAAAACTCGGGCCGACACGACACGGCAAGTGGGAATGGGCTTTTACTACTCTTTCAAATATCACTATTAATTGTATAGATATGTATTTCTAAATATTATGGGTAGTAACGGGTTCCTGCCCTCCTCTTTCCATTGTTTACATACATTTTTGCTATTTTAGGTAAAAACCACAATTCTATTGTAACGTAACGCGTTTTGTAATACCCCCTCCCCTACCCCCTGAAACAGAAAAACAAATAGCTAGCTTCAATATATAACAATTACAATATTAGTAAAATTGCGACTGTCTAAGAGATTCACAACTCTACATTTTCGAGAGTTGTCGACTTATACAGAAATACATGACCAGTAGCGCCGGATCATGCATCATGCTGTATGTGTGAGTTATTATGTTCAAAATTAATTGAAATACATTAAAATAAAATGTTAAATGTAAATTTTTAAGGTTTTTTTTTTGTTTTTGTATTGTGTTAAATGTTACGATATCCGCAATGTCTTTTTGTACATGTTGTCTAGTACTTAAATAATATTTTAAGATGAATTGTTTTGTAGTTTGCTATTTCATATTCGAATAAGTACCTATTATTATTGGCTCGTTTTAAACATTTTTTTCGTGTTTAATTGTAATCTATGTGAGCTGGAATTGGGCTTTAAGCTCTATTATAATAAATATAAGTAATAAAGTGTGTAATGTGATGCTTAGTATTAGTTTTATTTATAAATAAACTTCAAAATATTTCACGACAAAATGGCTGAGCTAATTTCGCTAAAATTTGAAACGGTGGTAGCTTAAAGTATGTCCTATTGAAAGGTATAATTCCTTTAAGGTAACCTTGGAAATGGACATAGACACTTTACGCTGAAAATTCAAATTTCTCATGAGAATTACGTACATTACAGACACGGACGAAATCGCAGATAGCAGCTAATTTCACATATTTTCAAATAGAGTGTTTTTTTCCGCCCAAATAACAATTATCGCATGCCATCTGACGTCTGGCATTTTACAACACTAAATGTCAGTCACGGTGTCGAGAGGCTTACGAAAACTGACATGATCAACTAATCACTAGTTTTGTCATAATTACCCTTTAACGCAACTTTTGTGCAATAGGCTTTTATGTATTTATTTTATTAATTGTTATATTAAAATACTCTAAGACTTGTTCTTAAAATGAATTTTCATTGTACTAAAGCAAAACGATAAAGTAAGTTAATTAGATATGTTTTTTTTTTAATATTAAATATAGATACACGAAACTTTATAAAGATATCGCAATTGCTATAAGAATGAAAAATGCACACAAAAATAGACCTTACAGCAATTCGACTGCTATTTATAATTATATATACACGTATATTGTAAGACTGTTAGTTATAAAAGAAACATGAAACATATCGCATTTATATTCTTTGGCCCACTAATATCGAAACAACACCTTCTAATTTTGTCCTTAAAGGAACAACGTAATCATATCGGCATTTAGCGCTTGAAATGCGGTTTTATATTATTTTTATTATCTATTTATGGCATGAAATAATTTTATATAATACGAGTGTATAACGAATGCGGTTAAAACAGCGGCAAATTAAATTCAATTATGGACAAGTGGCATTGACGCTAACAATAGCAAATTTAGTTTCTTTTTGTGCCTACTTATATATAAAAAAACTGTATCCAATCACATAATCAATTCGCAGGTATTCGCATTCGTAAAACCATTTAATTATACCAATCAATTGAAATACCAATCAGTTTTAGAATTCGTTCGACAAGATATATGGGTAATATAAATCACATATGTACTAGCATTTATTAAAGTTATACTCGTATGTAATTAGTGTGATTACTGCAGATTAATTTATTTTATTTAACAGGTTCACAGTCCACGCTTCAGAGAGGACCTGACCATATCTAAAAGAAAATATATATTTTTTGTCCCAAAAACTTTTTGCGTGCTCTAGGATATGTTTTGTCAAGTCTATATCAAATAAGCGCCCTCGTGTCTACATCCAAATTTAAAAAAAGCCTTAAAATTGTTTTGTCATACAAACCACATATGGTCTCTGGACTCTCTGGACTCCTGAAGCTTTCCGTGCACAGACCGTATGTGGTCTGTGGACTGTGAACCTGTCATATTTTTGTTGTAAATTGTCATATCTATCCTGTTCGTTAGTAACGCTCATCATCAGATTGTCTATGGTTTTAATGGTAAGCTGGTGTGATTACTGCACCTGACTAATGTTGGAGACACTCTTATGTGGTGTGTCGTGTTGTGACGCGATCGTTTTTATACATTTAGTGTGGTTAGAAGCACACTATTCACGTCAGTTCGATGGTAGCTGATGCGGCGTGGACCGCCGGAGACCGCCGCATCAAAACAATGGTAGGTGGTCGTCACAAATATATTTCGAGCTTGAACCACGTGTTTCTCTGATCATGACAAAACCGTATTAGCTTCACCGTATTGGTCTGTCGGTGTTTGCGGTTTGTATTGTGTGTGGTTCCGCTTTTCCCGACAATTTTAATTAAAAATAAAAACAAAATCCTGTCATGACATTTTTAATTTAGATTCTGCCATTGTTTTTAACGGATTCTGTTATGGATAGATTTTTTATTCCGGATATCATCGCTGATATAAATATACCTTCTTGAAAGAAAGATTACAGTAATGAATATGGGAATTTCATTAAAATAGCTTCATTTATTTTGGAAGTTAATGGTTATATAAACAAACACGACTATCTGGTGCGAATCGTTCTTCATTTTCGTGCTATTTTATTAGCTTTCTAATTTTATTTTAATTGACTTTAGAGTATTTATTTCATTATATGATTATACATGTGAAATTCACACGTTAAAATAAAGAAAGAATAATTGCAACATGTTATTTCAGTATTATTTACTATTGTGATCTTTTCAGGTTATTGAGATAGCCATAGCTAACATGAAACGTTATTTTACTAAAAACATGTAAATGTAAGGTAACAATTATAGGTTTTTTTGTTATTTTTGTCTCCAAAATTGAAACTTCTTGCAACATGCGTACATACAGGTAGTGTCTTTTATTACATTTTAATGATCTCATATAGTCCATATTAGGCCGCGTAATGTGTGTCGTATAGTTATATTATTGCATTATCAAGGTTGTTACAACGCTATATTTTGTGGGTTATTGCTTTAAGGCCTCGATGCAAAACACCCCTCGTGTTTTCAGTTGACTCCTATCTATGTCTGTCTCTGGCAACGTAGTCACGAGTAAACTAATTTGGATTCGGATTTTCTATCTAGACAAAAGCTGATTTCCAGCGATGATTTTTTAATAATTTCATTAAAATCGTATTAGTCGTTTACAAAATATCTGTGGAAAGGGATTTAAAAGTGGTATTGAAAAATCGATGGTTTTAAATATACTTGTGTATGATGTCAAATGTAATTGTCAAAGTAGCGTAAGTTGCATGGGAATTGGTCATATACCTAGTCAACATTTTTTTAGTACTTGAAATGTTAGAACATTATGAGATAAAAGTACACTCAAATACTCGCAATAATTTGTCAAGATAATTTTTTTTTCTATTTTGTAGAAAAAAATGAAGCTCTTATATATACTAGTCTCTTTTCAACGAATAAAATTGTCATTTACACGGAAGGTGTAATGGTTTAAAAATCACGCATGCTTTTCAATTTACGAGACAAAGCTTGACAAAAAATAAATCCGCGTTTGTATATCCTGCTTCGCGATGGAATTCTCTTGGAAAAAATATTGCTATAAGTATTTTTTTTTGCTTCACATATGTAGACAGGTACTATATTGAAAAATAATATTACAATATATGTTGACATTTAATTTACTGCAACTTCTTCTAAATTCGACTCTATTTAACAAATTAATATATTGTTTCAAGCTATGGATGTTACTTAATTTAGACAAAATGGTGCTGGTTTGTTACAACAGTTACTCCTGCAAAAAAAGGAATATTAAAAAAAATAAAAGAAAACGCTTTCATAGCGCGATTAAGAATGAGGTTAAAAATATTCTTTCGAAACTGGAAATAGATATCTTTAAAACTTTTCCTTCGATAGTGAACACCGTTTGAAAAACACTATTCATAGAAAAGCGAGTTTAAAAATTGATTTTTTTTTAATTTCTCGCTGTGATGATCCGTTAATTACTGAGGTCATATGAGCACCTTTGAGTTCCATCATCAAACCCTACCATAAAGTATCAAAGTTCTCATAAGGACCAATTAAATGCAACAGATGATGCAACAGAAAAGGACCGAACACGATGGGATTGCATGGATTAATTTCGGAGTTCCTATGGTGGTGGTACCAACTCCGAACTTCAAGCTCCACCAACCGATCTGTATCATAATAATATTGCATTGTTATCTGATCTGATGAAATGAAACCAGGAAGTGGATCAAACTTAACTTCCAAGATTTTATTAACGACAGAAAGACAACGGGATAGATAAAAGAAAACAATTACTTAACAGAAATCACAAGAAAAAAGTGTATCACAAAGGCGGATATAATCTGTGGCAACGTGTAAAATTATTTTAATTATAGACAAAAATAATGGGCAATGTTTCGCCCACCACAAATTTCACCAGGCACCAGTTATATTTGTCTACTACTGGAGTTTTAGGATTCCGTATTTTTATTAGACTATATTTTCTACTCAAATGAAAATTTCTATTTTATATCGCAGATGTTTTAAATGTTAAAACGAATAAAAATTAATATCCTCGCCAATTCAGACTAAAATAATTATTAATCATGGAAACAAAGGCTGTTAGAAAATAGCGAATCTAGATCGAGTTGTATGTACTAGCTTTTTATATTAAGGTAAACTTTATAAAGTGTTCATAGATTTGCACTTTTTGTATTATGTTAAAATATCGTATTTTAATCAAATTACTTCTTAATTCTGATTAAACAGGAAAATATAAAAATCTCATTGCTTTAAAATACTAAAAGTATTTATTTTGTTAAAAAGATATCGCAATGATTTATATATCATTGCATGCGAGGTTCTACTTTTGTTCCTGATCAAATTTAATTTAATTGTTTCGAATAATGCTATATTAATAATTCAATACGGAACTCTGAGAATTAAAATAATAGACAGTGAGTTCATTTTTAACTTTTTGTTACACCTGGCGGAAGAACCGTTTCGTCACGATACTGCTATTAAGCCCAGTAGTCTGTAACAACGAGTTTTATTTATAAACAGCACGAATTCGCGTTTTTTTTAAAAGTATATTTAATTTATAGAAATTACGCGTAAAATTGTCGCTGTTTGTGTGTGGATATTTTTCGTATATAATATTTTTTGTGTAAATAACGTTGAAGTAAAATGTTGTTACAAACTGCAAGATAACGTTAAATAAATATTTTTATATCATAAAATTAATATTTAGTAAGTCAAGTTACTTAAATAATTTTGCTTAATTGATGTGTTTTAGGAGAATCATGAACAAAAGTAATCTGAAAAGCGGCATTTTAATTGATTTGTAAATCAAAATGCAATTGGTAGTTAAGACAAAAAATAAAGTTGAAACAAGTATTTCAAATTTAAATAAAATATAAATTTACTTACTTCAAAAGAAAAAAACTATTTTTACAATAAAATATTCATTGAGAAGCGGAAAACTTTAAAGAAATTTATGTTTAAAGAAAAACCGTTAAGTAATATATTCGATGAAATCAGGTAGAGATTACTTATGTTAAAGAACTTTCTTTATGCGTTAGAATTTCTAATATTATATTTACTAAATTCAATAGCTTTATATAATTTCTAAATGAAATTAAATAAAACTAGTAAAGAAAATGAAATGTATTTAATTTTTTATGCTCGATTGATCTAAAAAAAGAATGTAAAGAAATAAAGTAAATTTATATAAAATTCAGGCTTACATTTCCTATTCGAGTACGTATATAATCGAGTATATTCGAGTAGTAAACAACACTTAATTAGGCGAAGCAAATCCATAATTTTTGAAGTAGGAAGATAGTCGATGAACAAAATGACATATCGCTTATGGATATGGCTTTATATTTTCGACGAAGTAAAAAAAGTACGAAAGGTCTGATTTATTTTTTATTTTTATATTTTGACTGTGAGTCTTTTTGTGAAAATGTAAACAGGAACGTTTTAATATTTTATATTTTATCGTTCAAAAATATAGACATCATTATATTAAATAACTAATAATGAAACTATATAATAAATCCATATTAATATTTTAATGTGATAAATATTAGAAAATTCAATAACATTTTCTTTAAAATTAAATAAACATGTCTATTAAGCAAGCGCGTTTAATAACATATAACATAGGGCGATGGTTTCAAAACTTCGAAAGGTCTCTTACATTGTAACCGATAGTCGTTTTTGCATGTACAAAATACGAGTTAATAATGGTAAGTTAAAGAATAGCAACGTGTAAGTTTAGTGAGGAACAATAGCGTTGTGGTAGATCGTGAATACGCCGTGTTACTGCGAGGAATGCGGCATTTTGAAAGTGGTACGTGCAAGGTCAAAGGTGCAATGAGCAGACTGACAGTTATGACAAGATATCCGTTCTAATGCATCTACTCCATCACTCCATATTGCGCCTGGCAGCTGTCTACTCATAACAAGGTTTCGCTTCTGGCGCAAATATAAATCTTTATGCATTATTTATCAAATAATGTTACGACCCAGTTTTTGTGGTATTCGATTTAATCATGGGGACAATTTAAAGGTTTTTACAGATATGCTTTACCGTACAACTTGCGACAATGTTCACATGAAATGGATATGTCACAGACAGCCTACATGGTTTGCTTATCTGTGACGTTTAACGACATTCGATGTAACAAGTCGTCTGTTTTATAAGTGTAACGTTGGAGGTAGAAAGTTTAAATCAAACAAGTCACCAATGTGAATCGTGACTTGCGAAGATGTAGATAACTTATCACATGGACACAGGCACAATCGACCGCCTTCGCAATGGCCAAGCTCTATGCGCCAATCAACGCATTGTGTCGCGGACTATTGAAGGCGATCGGAAGAAATCGCAAATGTACTCGATCTGTTATGACTGGCGAAACGCCGAGATTGTGCACATGATAGAGACATCAATTTTATAGATGTTTCAGCAAAATAACAACTCAATAAACAATTTGTTACGCACATTTCGAAATGCCGATAAAGTACAATTGATCGTGAAGACTTCGAACTTGTGAATTACGATCGTATTTTGATGTTATATTTTCAGGCTAAGAATAGTTTCGGATATAAGTTAAAGTGAATATTTCGAGCTGGATTAGGAAAATCTTATAATGAAGCAAACTTCGTATTAAAGGACCGTTAAATCTGTTTTATTTTCTAGTTTTAAATAGGTTTTGGTAATAGCCAGGGTCTTTTGTAACATGAGTTCGTTCAAACAGTATCGCGGCATTGCATGCGACGGCGTGGAACAGTTTTCATCATGATCAATTTATTCGTTATTGTTACGTGATTCAAGTCAGTATGATGCATTTTGTCTTTAATGTTATTTGAGAAATATTTCTAATGACTAGATTATAAAATAATGACACTAATTTGTAAATCATTGATAGATATAAAATAAGAAATATTGCTCAAACTTTCGCATTTCAAACAAACTAATATTTCACTGAATGTGAGTTCATTTTTGTTATTCAATGTTTGTCCATTTCTCAAATAGTACGTGGGTGTTACAGGTTTTATTACCTGAGATTACCTAATGTTTGCAAAAAAGTAAATAGCGTATATTTTAAAGAAACGTTTCTTAAATTTTGCAATGGATTATCTGACACACTTCTAAGTGCAACTATCTGAAATTTGACATATACCGTTTTTATAAAATACCTACTTGCTGCGTAATTAAAATATCAAACTTTTTTCTAAGTTTATCTGCAGCGAAGTTGTAGGGTGTCGAAAATGGCTTTATTTCCTTCGAGAAAAGATGATATAGCTGTGAGAAATTTTTTTGCTCGACTTGGTGGGAGCACAACCGTGCCCCAGGTTTAAGATTAAAAAATGTATTGTTGCTACTAATAAGAACTTCTAAACGTTTTATATTTTATAACATACAATATTGTCAGCAACCCTATAAGTATTTTTGAAATTTAAATAAGTGGTGTGTCGTAGATTAACGTCTTTATTGTGAGTTGTAAGTTATATCTGTTATATTTTTATTTCACATAATTTGTCATTCAAATATTATTGAAAGGTTTTTGTTAAGCTGTACTTAGGTGAATTCAATCAGAGATAAGCTAACTACGAGTAAGCTTAGTTAGTGGGAACGAGACTTCCTGTGCCACAATCATATAAATTATCATATAAAATTAGTCCTATTTATAAACTTTTATTATAAATACATATATTAATTTTAAAATCAGTCTAGGGATCAGACTGGAATAATACCAGAGTCAGGTCGACGACCCGCTGATGTCGCGTGAGAGACGCCACGATTACTTATCGTCTGTTATTAATAGCCACTAACAACAAATAATCATACGTACAGGTAATTTTTATAAGCATTATCTCTTTTATTTACTAACCGCAAAACTTGATTTATGCTGTTTTGCATTTATATTATCTGCAAATGCACTGCTATAAGTATTCATTAAAGACTTGTTTTGGTATGACTACGTTAACGAGGGACGTCACAGGCAAGGACTTTTTATATAAGAATTTTAGATATATGTATTGAGATAAAATTTGCATTTTGCTAAAGTAATCCTAAAGTCTGCATACCATGTTATATAGACTTTACTTAATTACCGTCGATACAAATAAGAAAAAACTTATAAATGAGGCTTTTCAATGGTAAAATATAAATAGGTCGTACATCGGAGCAGTGATCCGCGGTCACGTAACGTGCAGCGTGCAACGTTGCCTCACTCTTGCGTCAACTCACGCGATGACACTGCGCGAGCGCATCGCCACAGGCAATTCAACGACCTTTATGATTTATATAGATCGAGAACACCTAAAATTGAATTCTGCAAGCTTAATGAAACATCAATTTTAACTAAGATCTGAAATATCGAAATATTTTTAATTTACCCCACATTCATCCTTTCTTACACAAAAGGACCTTTAGTCAAAATACAAAAATATGGAATGAAAATTTATCGGAAATATTCCGACATATTTATGGTGTTCTTAGTTCTTGTAAAATTTTAATACCTCTATCGAACTTTAAAGTTTTACATTGTGTATTTTTAATTTTAAAAAATACAAATAATTTGATATTTAAATATCTGTAACAAAACTTTAGCATAAAACTGCATAAACTTTGATGTCAACGAATTTTAATTAAAAATTGGACCCAGTACGTGGCGATGGTACTGAAAGGGACAACGTATGTCGGGTCGGCTAGTTATTAGATGGGAACCAATTATTGAGAGCTGTATTATAAAAACGTAGAGCTATAACTGGTAGGATCTGACATTTACTTTTTGTTACAATTATCAAAGTAATCATTTATTATTCAGACAATTAAAATTTAGAACTAAAAATCATAAAAAACTGCATTTATCATTACCATCGCAATTAAAGATTTTATCTTCATAATTATCGTTTAACAAGCATCAAAAACGTTACACCTATGCAATGTGCATGTAAGTATACAGACATCACAAAGGCGGATTCGGATTACATAAAACATGCCTTTGGTTACAATTTTGGCGAGCTGTAGCAAAGTGCGCCGTTGTTTAGAATAAATAGAAACTTTCAGATGTAGCACTACGATAATAGACATACCGTTCCGGGAAATTATTATTACACAATGTATTGTTTAAAAATCGATACATCGTCTTAACGAATGAATGACCCGAATTCACAGTTTAGTACGGTCGTATGAAAAAGGAAACAAAATTAAAGAGTCTTTTAAATGCTATTTATAAACTTCTATTGGCCTTATCTTTGGACTTGGATGCCATCTAATAATATGGGTATAGATTAAGTAATTATGTTTACAAGTATTATTATAGTCATGTTGAGATAAATTAAACGAACTTAAACATTAAGGTTGTATTTTATTATTCAGGAATTGCTATGACTCTATTAGATCAATACAATAGCATCTTATCAGTGCAACTACTCGAATTCTAATTCATATGGAAAAGAAAAAAAAACTGATGCCACACAAATTGATAGTGATACAGAGAGGACTAAATGTTACTTATTATGAAAGAACATTGATACTTTATAACATTTTAAGGTAAAGCGTACCTAAGCTTTATGATCATATGGTCTAAGTAGCAAAACGTCTAAAGTTGCATAACGTCTAATGAGC
>DVXP01000437.1:0-20650 GCA_018235645.1 Junonia grisea | reverse complement strand
CGTCAAAAGAAAAAAAAAAAAAAATGAAAAAAAAATTGAGGGGTGGACCCGTATTATTTAGGGGTGTGAAAAATAGATGTTAGCCGATTATCAGACCTACCCAATATGCTTACCAAAGGGAGGAATCGGTCAAGCCGTTTCGTAGGAGTATGGAGACTAACATTGTGACACGAGAATTTTATATATATGAAGATAACATCTCACCTGGTAGTCCCGGTCGTCAGACAGCACTCCACGCACGCACAGCAGCTGGTACTGCCTCGCTCGTAGTGCGGGCGCTCCGCGACGCAGCAGCCGCAGGGCTCCCCCCGCGCCGCACACCGCCTGGCGCACCTGCAAACATTAGTATGATGTTTTCACCATTTTTGTGTAAAAAACCACAAGAACCACCCCCACTAAATTCTACAGGGTCGATCAGGTAAACAGGTCGACATTATGCCTGAAAAATAATTTAAAAAACATATTTACCAATATTACGTGACAATTACAGAGAAAAGAAAGTAATGTTTTGGCATAACAGTAGGAGTGAGAGTTCGAAAAGTATGTTTTTAAAAATTTGTCACATATATGACCAACTTTTTAAGAATTTTCACGTATCAATCACGTATTAGTTATCTGAAAAAATAAGATTACTAACGAAATATACGCAATTCCCTAAATATCAAATGTTACCATATTCTCGAAATTTCACGTAATAATCAAAATAACTGAAAATATACAATGTCTATGCATCTCTAAAATACTTACCTTTCTTTCTACTACTTATTAAATTTTATTTTTAAACTGGCAACCCTTATGTCATATTTAGTAAACATTCACACACTACCGAAATTATTTATGATAATATCACAATTTAAATAATTTTGTTTATGGAATACTAACCTGAGCCGGAGAATGTGATGGATCCAACACAAGCAGTGTCGCTTTGCCATCTTTATGTTTTTCGTAGCCTATTATCGTTCTGGAATGTCCTGAAACCAAACAAAATTTACTGAACAAAAACATATACCTACTTTATACACCAAACCAGAAATAAGAGAAAGAAAATATAAAGAAGGCGCCTGATTAATAGTTTCACCACAACCACTGTACCGCGCCTTGGGTATTAGACGGGATGAGTCTCTTTCTTTTGAAGTTCTTTAAAATATAAGTATAGCGTGTTGGTCCGCTACGATTTGGCAGATATACAATTATATATGTGTCAGTATTTCTTTTGCCACAGACAGGTTTCGTCGCGATGTTTTCCTTCACCGTCCAGCACGAGATGAATTTAGACACCAATTTAGCACTTTAAAACGATGCTAGCCAGGGTTCACCTTACGACCGCGGTTTAGATCGCCGTATTCTCACCACTCTCGGCTCACCACATGGTATATACGTACAATAAAGAACAAAATTCTTCCTAGCATTGTTCCCGGTCTTACTAGGTTAATAAGTTACAGAGCGATTGCCACCTGACGTGACCATTTAACCTTGAATATTTACCTACTATGATACAATACATATATATGATACATACAATTGCTATCAGCTGATTGTAATAACAATCGGGACCGACGGCTTTACGTACTTTCCAAGGCATGGGGGGGGGCACCTACATACAGATTTAGGAACAAATATACTATTTACCCCAGTATATATGAAAATTTATTGCAACATACCTTGGTGCTGTAGATACAGCGGCGGTTTGAACGCGTTGGGCTCATTCTGGAAGTACTTCAAAACCCAGTCGAATAGAGCGGGGTGGCTGCCGTCCGCTGCTGTGGGCTTGTGGAAGTCTATCAGCTGGCATCTACAGATATATAGACATTATCCTTAAACAAGTTTGTAAGTTAAATGTTTGTACCTTATCCTTAAAGAATTTGTAAGTTTGAAGTTTTGTTTGCTCTTTTAGGACAAAATGATGATTTGGCTGAAAAATAGGCCCTAATTGCTCTAAAATTGAATTTAAATGGAAAATTACAACAGAGAAGTATTGTATACCTATGTATTATTTTTTATACCTTATCCTAAGCGAAGACAGTACGGTCACGACTTCACAGGCACCAATCCATTTGCGCGTGTTGTGTAACTTACAGCCCAGTTGTTCTGAACCCTGAAATAGAAATAGCACTTAATTTTATAACAGCTAAGATTCATATACTGACATCTATAAAACATTTATGGATCTACTGGAAAAATACGATCAATGAATTTATTACAAAATTTAGTTTCCAATGTACTCGATTTAAACAGTCATTTTAGCAAGTTACTAAAATTTTCGACTTTTTTCCCTCGTCCGTCGTTTTTTTATTTTTTGTTATTTCATGTGGTTCGAGAACCACTTTTCTGGCTAAGGAGAATTTACCCAATCAGCGGAGAACAGACTCAATCCCATGCTATACAGAGAAGAATAAAGAGCACCTATGAAAATAAAAGATAAGGCCTCACCTGAGTATCAAACCCGAGCTGCCAGGCCCTCTCCACCAATAGCTGTAAGCTGGGTATGGAGGGCACACACTCGCACTCTTTTTCCGTAACGCCGCTTAAAAGTGCTGCGTAGGGCGGGTGGCGCACCAGTGATGATAGCACCATTTGCATGTTCCTGTAGCGATTTGGACAGTTATAGTTATATTAGTAATTATTATCAGAATGTAACTTTCTTGCACACTATATGAGTGACCTGCTGAAATAAAAAATAAAAATCGATATAAAAGAAAAATTTGGCCTCAGTGTTAAACAAAAATGATATTAAAAATGTTGCAAATTGCAAATATTACATGTATCTATTCATTTATTAACATAGAGTAGGTCTATACTTTTAGTTCTAGATAAATGTATTATAAATACAACATAAAGTTTTAGATTTACATAGACCAAAAATAATAAGTACATAATATGTTATAAAAATTATTCAGAATTACATTAAAGCTAGTCTGAGACCTTTATCTCCACAACACAACAAACACAAACCAATTAAAGACACACTTTATATTCACCAATATAAAAATAACAAACAAATCTAGTTAACAAAATATCTTACCTATAACCGCACCCCCATCCCCTATCGCCATAAGTGCTAGCATAATGGTCGACCGCACTGCATAGATAGGTTTTCACTATGCTAGGGTTCTGGGCGTTCAGTTGAGCTATCCTTTCTAGAATACCTGAAAATGTTATAGACATATTTATTATAAATGTGCAGTATTCAATTGAGAACTAGGATGACCTAATGGACAAATTCAGGTGAAGCTTTTTCAAGTATGTATATGTATTTTACATTGATAAAAATATGCACATAATTGTAAGTATACATTATAGATTGACTGTGTCCTAAAAACTTTGAGTCCTAGTTTTGGGCCATCATAATAGACAAATTATATAATCTAACTTATAGATAGTATTTTAAAAAATTTATTAACTTTTTTAATTGTTATACTACAGATTTTATTAAAAATAGTTTGCATAAAAATGAAATACAAACGAAAAATGTTCCATGTATTTGCTTTTCATAATTTTTACATTACCATTAGTCTTAGAACATCCCGCGTCCAAGCCCTGAGCGCTGGCCTTGCGGAGCCCTACGCTGCGTTCGTAGTACCCCGCCACGGATAAGGCTCCGCTGTACACAGCCCTTTTGAGACTGCTTGCCGCTCGGCTCGTGTAGCCTTCTTCATCTTCCTCCATTCCATATTGAGCCTGAATTAATAAGAAATGAATTCAATTGCTTGGATGATTTGTGTTATTTAGAAAGGATTTTGTGTAATTGTATCTCTAAAATTATAGGAAGTAAAGGCAAACATAGGAAACAAGAATTACTTATTTAAAACTAGCTTTTGACCATGGCTTCGTCCCCATTGATATCCATAAAGGACATCAATCTAGGTAAGAATAAACTGATTCCTGGGCAAAAGTTTAATTTCTGGAATAGAAAATACTATAACATTTAATCTAAGTTTCTAAATTAACATTTGCAAAGTTTTTTTAACAATTTGTTCAGTAGGTTCAGTGTAAAAACAAATCAATCAAATGCAATTTCCATATATAATAGAAAACATAAGATTTTATACATTATTTTCACTTACTCTAAGCAATTGGAATTCATGTTCTTCTCTGTTTTTCTGAGCTTCTTTTTCAGCAGCTGTAAGCGTCGCTGACCCGCCATCTTCACCTCTTTCAAAATGCTCCTCTATGTGTTGAATCTAAAATAATATAATTTCATCTTTTATCTTTACATATACATTTTTTTTTATATAGATGTTTGCCACCAAACTCCTAAACTATGAGACTGATTTAGTTAAAATTATGTAGATATACTCGAGTGGTTCCATGAATGGAAAAAATTAAAATTGGGCCCTGTAGATAGTGATAGTATTGGACAGGACAATATCCGTTGTGTCCACTGAAACTGTTGGTCTAGTGTAATTATATTATATACTATACCAGCCTTCTAAATTAATTGACAAAATAATTGAATATTAATTTAATTTTTTTTTACAGCATAATAAATAATTTATTTAAGCAACCATATTTCATAGCCTTTTTGCGACATATTATAGTATAATAAAAACCAACTGTGTGTAGTAATTAACATTTGTAGTTTAGTTCTTTGTATTTTAGTTTAGTTTTCATACCAATTCATGCTGTGAGAGTGGCAGTGGCTGGCAACAAACAGGGCAGTTGCTGACAGGACTCTCTTCCATCATCACCACATCGTCACATGATGCATTGTCTACCTGATCCTGAAAAAGATTGAGAAGAAAGTATGTGAATTCTTATATCTTGGGTCACTGATAACAAGTGACGGTGGCTGCACAAACGAAATCCGCCGTAGAGCTGGTATAGCAAAATCTGCTATGGCGAACCTTGATAAGATCTGGAAGAATAGAGGAATTCGTCGCTCTACTAAAGTGCGCTTAGTTCGAGCTCTGGTCTTTTCGATATTCTTGTATGGTGCTGAGACTTGGACTGTGAGAAGCCGCGACAGCTGCAGGATAGACGCTTTCGAAATGTGGTGTTGGAGAAGACTGCTTCGTATACCTTGGACCGCCATGAGAACTAATGAGTCCATACTTAAAGAACTTAGTATCACCACACGTCTTTCTGAAATCTGCCGACAAAGAACCCTTGGTTTCTTTGGACACATTATGCGGTCTACAAAGCATGGTCTAGAGAAACAAATAATCCTCGGCAAAATGGACGGCAGACGTGCCCAGGGTAGGGCGCCTACAAGGTGGTCTGACTCTGTCAAGAAGGCGACAGGTGGGAGCATTTACCGTGCGGTCCATTCCGCATATGACCGCACCAAATGGAAACGAATCATATGTGGTCACGATCCTCAGCAGTGAGGGAACGATCAAGAAGAAGAATCAAATTACAAAGAACTATTGATTTCAATAGTTCTTTGTAATTTGATAGTAATTATGACTATGGCTTACATAATTATGACTATGGACTATAAATACATCCCAATGAAATTGAGAATCTCCTTCCAAAACCCATTCCAACATAACTTCATTTCGTTCCAGCATTCTGCCACCGTCGGGACGCGCTACCACACCTGTGTTCTCTTATCACCGGCGACGCCCTACTGTACTCAATGTTCAGAGAAAATGCGGAACCTGTTGATTGCCCACTCAAAGGACCTTTCTCCTTCACTTACAATAGGTAAGCTTTGAAGATAATTATTTATAGATTGTTAGATATAATAAGGTATAAGCTGGTTTCAAACTATTTCATGTTACCGACCATTGCCACGCCATTTACCAGCTCTATGATGAATTGGTTACTTTTCCTTTTTTTCTGGTATAAGAAACAAATTAAGTCTAAAAAGTATTGCAGCAGTGTTACAATTTTTAACCGACTTCAATAATCAATAGACAACGCCAATTCCTTAATATCACATCTGAAATCGCACCATCTGTACTTTTTACAGGTGTTTGTATGCGAATTGTAATCTTGAGGATCAATAATTTTGTTTAACAAATTGAAATAAATATAAAGTATTTCAAATAATGTACTTCCTACTATATCATTATTTCGTTGTAAGAGTTAATACTATCCAGTGGGTAAGGAGTCTTTCCATTTTCAGTCTCGTCATGCGCTAAGACGTGATGAGAGGCTGTACAGCGCGCTTCATGAATTTTATATACTCGTACTCCCCAGCTACGACTGTTCTAAAAAATTCTAGAAATATTAACGCATTTTCATTCAATGTCACGTTACTCTTCGTAATGATGTACATCAAATTTAACTTGATATTCATTTGGGAAGTTTACGCGGCACTGTGGCTTTAAGTGTATGGGGTGAAGTCATTACTGAAATAGTTTTTTCAAAGGCATTTGTCTATTTTATGGTATCTTAATTTATATGGTTTTGGTCGTATTTCGAATATTTCGTTTCTGTTCAGCTAGTAGCACTTAAATTGATATGGAAAACATCAGTCTATAATTATTTTTATGGATTTATAGAAAGCAGACGATAGTTAGAATGATGATGAATTGTGACACTCATAGACCTTATTTGTGGATCGCTATGTCTGGAATTACGCAAGCCCAGTCAGCTTTCGTATCGAATTGAATAACGCGCTATCATTACTTAGTAGCAGAATATCTGATGAAGAAGTTCCAACGCAAACCAAACCATACAGAGCGTATCATACATAAATTATCTTTTGACAATTGAATATTGAGTACGCATTCAATTCGATGTCAAATTAAAAATTGTGTAAAGTAATATCGCTTCACTTATTGCATAGTGATAAAACTTTTATTAATTATCCGCGGTCTGATCGGTATGGGCTGATTAACGTCGGTCAAATTAAAAAGCCATTACCGCGCGTCATGTACGATGTGTGATGCATATCGCCAATAATTACAATCCAATATGAAATACATTTCTTAATGACATTCACACTACATACTTTACACCGTATACACATTCAGCCACGCTCCTGTGAAAATTTTCCACTTCTATGGCAGCATCCATCTAAGCCACTCCATTTTTAGTGGAATCGATTTTCAAAGCGGGACGCTGAAATGTTTGCCAATTTTTTAAATTGCTACCTTTGTGTGTTGCGTGTAAACTAAGCTCTAGGTTAATTTTGTAACTAAATATTTTTAAAAATACAGAGCAAACGACCTTTATCAGTCTAATAAAGAGAGAACGGAGGAAAGATGTAGGAAGAATTGAAACGATGGACTGAAAGAGAAATTGCGCTTACGATTCTGTCACTCACTTTACAAAACAAAACTTCATATCAAACTTCTATGAGTGGTCTGCGCTGGTCCAACCAACCAATTACGAACCAATTAAGAGATATAGCCAATAAAATACAGGTAGACTCTACCACAAAACAATGCATATACAAACCGCAAAAACAAGTAGGTATTTGTTTTACATATAGATTACAACAAATTGATCGAAGTAAAAATAAACAGATGTCTTAAAATGTTCTCTTTTTATATTAAACAAAGTGGAATTTAAATCTCTAATCATTTTTAAATTCTGGTCATCCGTTA
This sequence comes from Junonia grisea, assembly GCA_018235645.1. NCBI lineage: Eukaryota > Metazoa > Arthropoda > Insecta > Lepidoptera > Nymphalidae > Junonia > Junonia grisea. The sequence goes on along the minus strand of DVXP01000437.1, from coordinate 13,151 downwards.
CAGATGTGATATAAAATATACATAAATAGTACTTATGTCAAACAATATTAAACGTATCATGCGACAACTTTTATTAGGGCTGCAGTAACAAGTTTAGAATTCTAGTGACATACAAAATAATTGACGACCAGCTCAGTCGTGCAATGTTCGTATAAGTTTTCTTCTCTGTCACAATGAGTTTTAAACTTATTTTTTTATTTTTCAGAGGACACGGAGACTGCAAGATTCCAGCATCATCTATCGAGAGTTGTACGGAAGATTCGAGACTATTGCTCAACTACCAAGCTTGTCCTGACGTATACGGCTCTGAAAGCACAGGTATTTACATTAAATTGTTGATTTTTGATTAATTTATTTATAACAAAATGTCCTCAATCAAATCAAATCTAGTCTAAAACTGCCTGCACCTTTTTTATACAAATTCTCCAATAAGAGTGACATGACACTTAAAGGTTAAGATTCGGACTATAATTTAATTACGTACGTGTAGACCATGATAACATTTTTTCTGATGTGTCATTAACTTGAAAACATATATGTACCTTATACCTACTAGCGAACAAATAAACACACCTTATTCGGTTCATAAAAAGTGCAACGAGAACAGATATAGGACGACATATCTACATACAAAAAATACAATCAAGTTGAGAATCTCCTCTTTTTTTGAAATAAATAAAATACTATTTTTAAGATAATGTTTGTTTCTTTATTTCAGGATTTTTTATTAATTTGTTTGATATCTATTTAAAGAAATAAACACTCATAGATAAAACCGAATTAGCTGATCTGTTAAGAATGTAGTATTTCCGTTCGGACGGAAGTTCCATTTCTATTAAGCCGACGACATTGTTGTGTTGCGAATCCACCGGAAAATTCTTTAAAAAATCACGAATTTCTAATGATAGCTACATCCATTAAAAATCTTCATTTGTTGTAAAGCTGTAAGCATTTTTACATGAATACTTGTGCTCAACAGCACTCCTTAACAAAATTTTATTAATAAAAAAACTACAATGAACCGATTCGTACCACACTGAGGAATTTCCATACAATACAATTATGACACGCCAGACGCGTCATTGGCAACGGATCAGTTAAAACTAATCTAACCGTGATTGGAATTAGTGTTACTATCTAAAAACGCCACATCGATGAAAAGTAAATTATATACTTGATTTCAGTAATGACCGCGAAATTTTAAACAAATAACATACTTCGTTAGAAACAAATCACGTGCGCCTACCCTATGCAAACAAACCTAAGAATCAATATTGGAGATAATTCACTCTGAGGGTTTAACGATTAAATAAATATAGAAACAAAATAAAACAAACAATAACACATACCAGACCGACGTAGTCGAGCCACTCGATATAATTTCACTGCTGAAAATCAGAAATAACGGGCCATCTTATTTCTATTGTTCGCCAGGAATAGAATGCGACAGACGCTAAAAGCTAAAATGGTATTGTTCCTGTCTACGCTCGACGCTCCTTAGCAATGATCGAGGAGTCTTAAATTAAACAATTAACAAGATTTCAACTTTTAAGCACTTTGTACATTGATTTTTTGCTTCGTTCTTTCTCTAACGTGAATTGATATATATTGAAAGTAGAAAGTTCGTCTTAGATTAGTTTATGTTTTACTGGCAAAGTGATGTATTTGAATATGCTTGTATTAAATAAAACTACGTAATATTCAAGTAATTTTACAAATACTAAAATCCGTGGTAGCGAAAGCGTGAGCAGTATTTAAACTTATTAATCGTAATAAATTAATTATACTTAAAACAATTGCAACGACTAATATTAATGAAATGAACAACAGCGATTCATTCATAATTAAATAAATTTGTTCAAATTAATTTAAAATTATGTGACTACATTTTAAAATAATTTAATCCGTTGCTTATAAATATGTCAATATAATCGTATGTCTAATTATAGTGGTTTAATAACTTATACTTTAAATAATGAATTAGTTATTAAAATTAAACTACTTTCATATGATGTAAGTCGTGTTTATTAATGTCTAATCATAATTTAAAAACAGCTAATGTACTGATAGATTAACTAAATAAACTAGTCAAAAAAATTAAAGGATCAAAAAAAAAGTCGCAAATTTTAGCGTTTTTCCAGATGACTAGTTGACTAGTTTATAAACAACCGACAAATAGGTTTTCAGTAATCACCATCATTCCTAAACATTGTCAAAACTCACGGAATCATTCTAAGTAACTTATAGGAAGTAGCACCAAATAACTGTACTATAAAGTCTAATATTATATTTGTGACCCCCCCCCCAATCGCAAAACATGTAACCCTCTTCATAATTTCAAGCTGCGACCGCGCCTGTCCTAAACCTAGTATTCGTTTACTATTAACCTTTGATCGTGACGGTTCCCTTCAGTTGAGGAATTGGAGTGCCTGGCAACGTGGAAGGAGGGCAGCCTCAGGTTCCTGGTTGGGAAGCTGCACCACAACCACGCCACCAGCAACGAGGACAGATACCGGTGCTTCGTCTATGAGAAGACAAATAATGGTATTGGTAAGACTTAGTTGCGATTTTGGTTGGTATTTTTATTTCCTGCTTCAATTCTTGGATGCTCATTTTGATTTCATTGAAGACAACTGCTCTATTTACTTATAATTTTACATTATTACTCGTTGTCAATATTTTTATTGGCACACAATATCCTTATACTTTTAATTAATTAAACGCTTATATAAAATTGGTCCCAAAACATACTTTCGTTTGACCCAGAACTTATCAGAAAATGTATCCATTACAGCATCGGCTACCGTGAAGGAGGGTCCAACGCCTGCTGGTGGGGTGGAGTACAGAGTAGCACAATCTGGTGACGCGACGTGTAACGGTCTATTTAGTGCGACCGAAGGTTCCAGAACCATGGCTTTAAAGAGAGGTAATTTTGTGCTGTCATAAATTGATAATAAAAACGTGTTTTAAAAAAGTACTGACCTAACTCGATAAATATATCACTGGATACTCATACCGATAACTACGACTATTGCAATTTTTCCTTGCTTTTTATTGATAAGAATAATAAATACTGATTTTAACGGTAAGTCTTCTTCCTAGCATTTTTCCCGGATTTAGCCAGGGTCTGCTTTATTCCAGTCTAAGTTTTGACAGCTAACTGATTTTTACGCAGATCGATTGCCGTCTGACCTCCGCAACCCAGAAGGCAAGCCAGTAACCATTTAGACTAGAATATTACCTACTATGAGTAACGATCGTTATCAAGTGTTATTGATGAACAACCGGGACCGATGGCTTTACGTGCTCTCCAAGCCACGGTGGGTAGACCCACAAGGACCAGAACTAGAAACGAATGTTTATATGAATACAAACATCCGCCCCGAGCGCGAATCGAACCCGCGACCGCCAGCGTTAATAGCGCATTCAGCACTACTACACCAGAGTGGTTGAAAATTAGTGACTATCCTATAATAAAAGGGTTCGCGCATTTGCGGTCGCTAGAAACTATTATGTACAACATAATCAGTGTTAATTCAGTATCATATGTAGTAATTAACTCTAAGGTACTCAGTAATCAAATGCAAATTCATTAATCTGCTATAATGGTTCAATGGTTGCTCACTTAGTGTGGCATCCAAAAATTTACTTTTCATAATCACTATGTTAATACGTGAAGCGAAAACTTCGTATACATTTTCACGAAAATTCGCCGGCTTTGTGGAAATAAGTTCATTTTTCATTAATTCGGCTTGTAAGGAATGCGGACTCTCTTCTCGATTAGACGAATAGATGAATGCCGCTCATAACTAATAAGCTTTTATTAATTGTTAAGAAAAAGAATGATAAGTTATTATATTAAAAGAAATATAATGAATGTGTTTATGTCAAATATTCTTTAAAGTTTTTATATTTTATTTTTATTATTGTTAAATGTACTCTTGTCAAAAATTGCATACTGCTATTTTCCCATCATACCATGTACATGAATATAGCTCGAGTATAACACTTTCAAAACAACAAAGGATGCCCAAAAGTTTAGGTTTTGTAAAACTAGCAATCTCAAAATTTGCTTAATTTTGCAATGAGAATAAGGATACTTTGTTGGAATATTAGAAAAGTAAAAGTTGCAATAATTGAATGTATCCTACGTGAGTGTACGGACAACAGTCTTTTCAAAAATACGACTTGCATCCGAACAAAACATTCCTCTTTATAATTTATATCAGCCACTAATCATTGTAATTTTATAACTCTTCTTGAGTTCTACTTTAACCTAACCAAAACAAAAGTTTAGGCTTTGTTCGGCCTATTTAGTAGATGGTTTATGTGAAGTTTGCTCAAAATCGTCCGAGTGGTTCTTCAATTATTAGGTACAATTTTTTTATAACAATTGAATTTAACAAATGGCAAATAATTTATACGTAGAGAGAAGCACGTACCGGGCCTATAGTATTTTATATAGAGACTTGTATCGTCACGTCGTTCCGTTCATCTCGCAATAAAATCTATCAATGCTATTTTTGACGGGCTTTACTTAAACGGTGCAATATTTGAAAATACTATTTTATTTTCGAATTTGACCGGACAAATTCCGGTATCAGGATTGAGAACATTATTTTTGTGTTAAATTGTTCATTTATTCAACAAAACTGCTCCCTGCAATTGACAATGATTAATAAAGCTAATTCATATAAGCAATATCATAGGCTTGTGTTGTGTGTGGTATTTCTTACAGATCGAAACGTTAATATTATATAAAAATCGACTATGATTCCATACAGCACATAGGAACTTCGTAACGATTTAAGGAAAAATAAAAATATTCGCCATTTCATAAAAAAACACACACACACATAAAAATTAAAGTATTAAATGTAGAAAGCATATTATTTGATGGTTCGAGATTATAAAAATATACAGGTAAGTTATGATGATAAATGAAAACCTATTGATAAAATGATTTCAAAAGCTAGGTACGACTATTGAGAGGGCTTGTTGTGCATGTGACACGTATCAACACTCCCTCTGTAAATAGTAAAACAAGCGACAAAGCTATTCAACACCACACCATCAAAAACAAAGTTAGTAATTATGGACGCGGACGTGATTCGAATGTTCAGCTCCGATGCTACACTGCGATGATAATAATTACTGCTTTATTAACCTCTATTAAATACACGATTTACTAAGGTAAATACACATATTGCCGCGGTATTTCGAAAATTGGTATCTAATTCGGAGATATTCGAAAAAACGGCGTAATCAATATGCATAAGTTTTTTTTTATTATTTATAAAAAGGATAATAAAAATAAGTTAAATCTTTCTAGATTATGAATTTATTAACTAAGCCGTTTTTCGAATACCTCGGAATTAGGTGCATTTACCTTACTATTGTTTATCTTTTTTTTCTATTGATTGTCTAACGTAACAAAACGTAACACAGCCTGTACATTTCCTACTGCTGAGCATATGCCTCTTCTCCAATTAGGGAGAAGGTTATGGAGCTTAATCCACCACGCTGCTCCACTGCGGATATACATGTGTCAGAATTTCTTCCCGCACATGCAGGTTTCCTCACGATGTTTTCCTTCACCGTCGAGCTCGAGATGAATTTAAACACAAATTTAGCACATGAAAATCCAGCGGTGCTAGCCAGGGTTTGAACCTGCGACCTTTTTGGTGAACACGTGGATCTATATCCACGTGTTCGAACCACTAGGCCATCTCGGCTCTTGATTGATTGTCTATTTCAATTATATTTTCAGAAACTTTTCTTCCCTCGTTTTGGGAATTTGTTTTTTATTTTTCTCCGTCATATCTTATAATTTTCTAATCTATGTTGTATGAAATAAGACACTTAATGGAATCCTTTTTAAAAGTGTGAATCGCAATCTTAATGTTTAATAATAGCTTCATTTTATATTCGCTTTGCAGACAAATTAAACAAATAAGCAAACAAAATATATAAAAAATGTACACAAGACTTCAAGAAGCTTTTTGTCTCCTTCCTTCCTACACCACAAAAAACGGTTACATTAAATGTAACCGTTTTTTTTACTTTCAAAACTGAAAGGAAAACAATTCTGTACCGTGGCTGTTACACGTAGATAAAGAAAATAAATAATAAAAGCAATGATAAAAATAATTATAGTTTCGTAGCAATTGCGTAAGAAAAACTTACAAATTAATGTTATTATGAACTGACGGGTTATATGAAAATACAGATAAATTTAATAACTTTAAATGAAATAAGCCTGAAGTAACCAGTATTCATTTTAACGGCAATATAATAAATAATAATATGATCAATAGCCGACGGGAGCACAAGTCTTCGTACCGCAACGGCCGTCGCCGACTCGCCAGACTGATCGCTTCCTTTTAAACCTAATAGCGAAGGAAATAATATTATGACAATATAGGCCTGAAACATGTGCCTACATGCCCTTCAACGTTGATAGCCACTTATATTACAAGACTAGCTATTGCCGCGACGCCGACCGCGTAGATGATGTTTATCGCTCCGCGTGTGAAGGACACCTTATTTCTGAAAAAGAGTAGATTTTTCCGGGATAAAAATATCCTATTATTAATTTTTGGGCTTCTAAATTTACATTTGCATAACGTTATGCCAATTGGTTCAATAATTACAGCGTGAAAACTGGACAGATATACAAACTCATTTTCCCATTTATGATGAAGTAAGAATTGATAAATCTGAAAATACATAACGCGAACAAATACAAATGCAAATAAAATTAATTAATTCATTTTATGTATACAAGTCCATCACTTTCGCTTGCTCGCACATAAATACCAATCGCCAAAAGCAGACATTGCATATTGGGATAAAAGTAAAATTTATCCTCTTAACTTAGCCGCAGTTTCGATAAAAATAATACTGGTTTAAACGTTTGTAAATGGAATAGTGTTTCTTATTTATCAATGTATTAATCGCTTAAATTTGCGCGTCCTATGAAGAAACAACATTTCGCGGACTTACTAAAATCAAATCATAGGCCGACGTTAACTTTTAACAACGCTTTCATCTTCATAATATATATAAATGTGAATTAATATATTCATTTTAAAAGATATCAATGTCTTAATAATGCATATTAATTTCTATATTCGTCATACTTTCACTATTATTTAACTAATCTAAGATTTTTTTGTACTTATTTATTATAAAAATTATTAAATATCTAAATTATATATAATATAAATTCCTTTTATATATATAATAAAATAATTTGTATATAAAATACCTTTTTGGTGATTCCTGGCACGAAATACGAAGCAAAGTATCCTAATAGGTATACACTTTCAACAGTTTTTAAAGTTTCAGTTTGTAACACCTTCAAGTAATGTCTAAAATAAACCAATACACATTCTTCACCACCTTTATAAATATAAGCACGAAGTTTATTCTTCGATAGTCAACACCGACGATAAATTTTAGAAAAAGTAAACGAAATATTAAATCCAGTTTTTCCAGCACTCAAAACGATTCTTATTAAAATCTGTACAGTCGTTTAAATTTCAAATCTGAATGGAGTTATATTTAAACTGAAGACCATTCAGAAATATAAACGGTTGAAATTAAAAAATAAAAAATAAAATAAAAAAAGAACGTAGAACGAGCGACTCTACGTTAAACTAAAAGTTAAGGAAGGGTACGAGTAAATAAATAAGTATTAATTCGATCGCAGAATAACGCACTTGGAATTATTCGTGATTTCAATATTACACCTGTAGATCGTGGAGCGTTTTCCGGCCCGCGGGACGTCCAATAACATCGACGCGGCGTTTCACTCTAAGCCGGCGCTAAAAGGGTGCCTGTATGCACCCGGCCAACCTGCGTCCCTCGCTATATGCATATCTACAGCCCCGAGGTCCTGTTACGGGCACACTACTAAAAGCAACGATAGTACATATTAATCTCTTTCCTAACGGTGAAATGTTTTTCAATAAAGTAATCTTCTATGTCAGAAAAATGATTCGCGGAATGCATTGAAAGCGCAAATCTCGGAAATATCTGAATCGATTTCATCTGCATGCATTTTTGGAATATCTCTCAGTGTACGAGAAAGGTTGTTACGGAAAGAAAAACTTAAAAAATCCTGAATTTTTCGGTGATTTTTTTAATAAAAAAAAGGACAAAAAATAATAAAGAATCGACTGTTACGTGGTACGAAGTTTTTCGGGTCGGCTAGTATATAACATATATTATTCTGAATTGGTAAGTGTTAGTAATAATTTATTTTAATCAGATAATCGTAAATCACCCCCTTGATTTTATTATATTATTATGAGGTCAGGCTTTTAAAAGTAATTTCAAATTGAATATTTAATTTTTTCATGTTCATTCTACAAGACTCATATTCATTTAATTACGGAAGAAAATTCATTAACTCTACCTGTTTATGAGTAAAAATAGTAACATAAAAGTGAAGAGTCGTGTGGACTCCACGCTTCAAGCTGCATACATATGTATGCATCACTTGTGTAGTGCTTTCTCATAAATATACGGACAGAAAGTTATCGCGGAACTTCGTCAGCATATTAAACCGCCCATTTTAACTTATCAAACGCTATAATTAAGTCCTGTAACATTCTCAAATGTTAACTTTAAAACCAGTTGCTGTTGAAATAGTTAAATTTACGGGAGTACTAATTCGTTATTTAGTTTATATCTATAAATATCCCATTAGTATTATAATAATGTTTAATCAACACGGCTAAATAATTTTGTTGCTTAAGAAAAAACAAGCACCTAGAAATGATTTCAAGGTTTTGACGTTTTTTATCTAACTGCACTGCACTTTATCAAGATGATCATTTACGTCATGAATTCTTAACAATCTGAGAAACATTGTTCATGACGTAACATATCACGGCGTGGCGTCACATCGAAGATAAGTTTTTTGAGGAAAAATTAAAACCTTTAATATAAAGCCAGCTATGAGACCGAGCGTCAAAACAAAAATTGAATTTAATAGACAGATGAGTTTAGTGTTCTTAGTATTTTGCTAGTCTAATTTTCCGTTTCTTCCGACTTTATCTAGACTTCAAATAGACTCTGAAACTTATTTTGTTTGATGTAGAAATACAATAATAGAAATTAGACAGGGCGAGCCGCCGGCAGGTTTTTTCCGATAATATTGTAATATATTGATAAAATTTAAAAGTCAAGATTATTTTCGATTTAGTTTGCATAATATAATAAAATTCTTTATTTATATGTACAGTTAAAGATTTACGTATGTACAGTCGTACACTATATATTATGCTTAATCGGCTTACGAAATTTTCGCAGAACGGAATTAATTAAGACCTTTTTCAATTATTTACTAGCTGCCGCCCGAGACTTCATAGGCGCTTGACAATTTCATGGGTTTAATTTTTTTCGCTAAACCTTTATTATGTTTCCAAAATAAATTTTACTCGATATAGCATGGGTGCCACATAAAAGCATGAAAGATAAAACATATGTATAAGTTACCGGTAAATAAACATATCTATTGATTATTTATATGTAATAATTTTATATTGAAAACAAACACTTTTATTTTATTAATGAATGGATATGTGTTCAATAAAATTCATTACGATTTTCGAGGTTTACTTATATGAGCTTTTTAAGCGAACACGGTGATTTCAGCTACGGACATACGGACATACAAATATAAAATACTCTACGGATTCTACCCGAAGCCTGTTATTGTTTGTATGTATATTTATATTATAAATGGACTGACGACATACGCAAGGTTGCCGGAGCGGGCTGGATGAGGGTTGCGGAAGACCGGGATGTTTGGTGCATATTTGGGGAGGCCTATGTCCAGCAGAGGACTGCGATTGGCTGACGACGTATATTTATATTATATAAATATGTATATTTCACGCTTACGATGGAGTAACGTGATATGGATGATTTTATGCGTAATTTTGTGCATGATTATCAAAAAAATTATATTGAGTTAAAATCATCCATCCATCCATCCATATATACATACAAATAAAGGAAGTCGTTGTGTCTGTTTCTAATATCAAAATAACATTTTTTTAATAAATGCATTTACACGACACTAATACCAAAACAATAATTTTTAAAATTTTTGTCTGTCTCTGTGTTTGTGTATGTTTGTTTCGGGTAATCTATGGAATACCTGGAGCGATTTTGACGGGACTTCCACTGGCAGATAGTTGATATTATAATGTGCTTTGATTTTAAATTAGGGAACCATTAGGGTTCCGCGGGGAAAAATGAAAATCCTTAAAATTGTTTGACGTGGACGAAGACACGGGCAGCATGTTGTGACCAAAATAAATTCCTAAAGGAATACTACTGTAAACTTGTTGTTAACTTTTGTGTTAATTATTTTTTTAAATAGACCTTCTTACTTAATTGTGGGAGTTCGACAATCCAATTAAAGCGAGATTTCAGAAATATCTGCTCGTAATATGAAAAATTAGAAGTAAAAATGTACATTCGTATTCTGTCATATCTGTCATATATGTATGTATAATGCCTATGTTAGTACGTATGTATGACAGATTTTTCACGATATTGTGACTCATTAGTAATATAAGTGTCTGAAAGCGTAAAATTCTAGACTTTTTAATTTACTACAGCCATTTGAAAAGCAAAATCTCTTCACTGTATTTAGCGTTTCTTTATACTTTATATCCTTTTGCAGGATAGAGATCCACGAAGTACGGATTTTATTAAATTCCAATCTATAAAGTCGTAAAAAAATTGAAAACGTCTACAGAAAATCCGTGATTGAAACTGCAAGCAACTTGCAGTGTTTATTACATAATATTTAACAATTGAAATAGCAACCGGTTGTAGAAAGTTCGAATGACATTGCGCTTATGTTTTTCGGAGTCCGCTTTGAAAAAAGTTCCTCATGTCGACTAGAATATTTTGTAGTTACGCATTCAATGTTTCCGTGACAGTTAAAATTAAATTCCACGGTACCTACATTTATTATAAATTCTTGTTTATGTGTATTATTAATGGGAAATGTAAAATTTTTTCTTTATTTGTTTGTTTATTTCGTTTCGAAGGCGAAATTACTGAACCGATTGCTATGATTGCTGTGGTTTTGGAGGTATAAAGTTAGAAGATTAAATAAAACAATAGCAAAAGCGAGTTTTTCCATTACATGGTCCAAACTTCCATTTAATATAATCTATACTTATTTTCATAAAATTGATTAACTAGCGTAATATTACAATATACATCCATCATTGAAAATTGATCCATGACTTTCACTTATAAACGTCAAGTCAATTTATACATTAATAAATATCAATACCCTGATAAAATTCCGGAATGTTGATTCGGCTTTATATTCACTTGGCAATTGAGATAATTTAATAATAGTCGTGAAAGATCAATTTATTTTCACAGATCAGTGTAAAAACTTGACGGTTTGCACGTGAAATTGTTGATGGAATAAACGGTATGAAGTCATTTTCATTCCATTAATTTGCCAGTTCAAATCGGACGCTACGTATCTACGAATCTCGTTGTTTGTGTGTTGCTACTTGCTACACGTTTAAAATAAAAGTGGAATAAGTCAAACTGTGCGGATATTGAAATTTGAGCCTTAAACTTGTGAAGTTTAGAGCAGTTTCCGAAGTGAAAGGAATTCTCAGTTAGTTCGCTTTTGTTGAACGTGCTACGTCTACATTGTCTACGCCGTTGCACGTCACAGAGCGCTACGCCGCGCCGTCCATCCCGGTATGTCAATAAGTCGCGCTTCGCTGCTTTTCGTAGCGTAGGTGATTATATTATCAATTCAAAACTGATGAGTAATGAAGCTTTTGCTATAGCTTGTACAAAGCACATTCATAATACAAATAATTTAAAAGACAAAAACTTCACAATATGAGATGTTACGACGATTTTAACATTAAATCAAACATTCGCGACGCAGCGGGATTCGAACCCGCACGTTTTGCCGATCCGAGGCACCGCTCCAGCCGTTAATCTATGGGCCGCTTCGCACGCTGTGTCGATATGAATATGATTGTAAGTCGATTATTTATTCAATTATGTCTTAAATGATGGTAGAGTTAGATAATACTATACAACAAAAAAAAATATTTTTGTTAATATATGTCTTGCGAGTTAATCTATTTTATTAAGTATTGAAATCATTTGATGCGTTTAATTAAGAGTTTCCTTTAAATTATGTTGGTGTTTCCAAACTCATAGACACCTCCTTCTGATGCAGTCGGTTAGGAGTCCTTAATTTGTCTATTCATTCAATAGGAATTGTGAACAGTTAACAATTCAAATACTACGAAATATTTCCCATTATTATGTCCATACATAATATTGAATCGTTAAACAAACCTTTCACATTTAACATTTTCACTTTATGGTGCAATTAATGTTAACTATATATTTAAGTGATTATGCGGTAGTTCTATTATACAGTTGTTTGAAATTGGTGATGCGTAATTGCTTTTACATATATCTAAGTCAGAATGAACATTTATAATAAGTTGTAAATATCTCTTAAATGTGGTCGTAGTAGTGCTTAATAACAATTGCTTCGAAAATCATATGCAACCTTTTTTGTGCAAATAAAGCTATTAGTATACATTTTTGCAATTATGTAAAAATTGCAATATTGTTATAAATCTTTATGAAATTAGAATTCTATTAAATATAAATTATGACACACAATGGTATTGACTTGAACTATTGATTGATTTACTCTATTAGTTTTAGATGTGTCGAATTGATGTTCCAGGCTAATTTATTAGCAAACATTTTTACACTAATAGACTGAATCTGTCATCCAAGTTTACTCCAAATAATGCTTTTACATAAAACACAGATGTGGTGTAGGTATTGCACGGCATAAAACAGCTACCTATAACGATTGTACGTAAGATACGTCACATGAGGTATGTCCTCGTGGTTCTGCTGATTTGCCCTACTGCCTACCAGTAGAGAAATCTATTCCTCTTGATTCTACTGATATGCGTGTCTTTGTGCTTTACACTTGTTTAACTAAACATAACGTCATTTCTCCTTTAACATACAGTCCCTTTTTAGGGTTCCGTAGTCAAAACGGAACCCTTATAGTTTCGCCATGTCCGTCTGTCTGTCTGTCTGTCTGT